>JBBMEG010059198.1:0-15018 GCA_037832605.1 Cyclanthera cordifolia
TATATTTAGGTTGGTTAAGATTGTATTTAGATATTATAGGATTATATTGAGGTTAGTTAAGATTGTAATTGTGTATACACCCTAGCTCAATGAGAAAAAGTACGACATATTTTTCTCCTAAACCTTTTTACAAAATTAATTCCTATGTATGTAACCACCATAGATTGAATCATTCATTTCTTAGTTCCTTAGGACCTTCTTGACCGCTAAGTCGTTAGTTTAGCATACTTTTACAAATAATATCTTATAAATTGATCCAAGAGATGATAAACTCTGAGCAAATGAACGTATTAATATACTACAGATGCACAAAAATATAAATGAGAGCCAATATGTAATTGACTTATGTAATTAGTGGTCAAAGAAGGTCTTGATGATCTAAAAGGTAACTAGTTTAATTTATAGTTGGCCTAGTGGTCAAACAAGCATTTTTTGACAGTCAAATGTTGTAAAGTCAGACGATTCGGTGAGAACAGTCGAGATGTGCATGCTAGCTTAGACACTTATTGATTTAAAAAGGTGATCAATATCACAAATTCAAAATATTGGGAGTCTTTTCTATAATCTCTTTTGTCATGTTGGAGAAATGGAAGAATGTCTCATCTTTCCATTTCTTCTACCATGGCTCTTTGTTTAATGAGTTTCTGTTTCTTGTCTCCACAAGACACAAAAATATCTTAATCCAAATACACATATAAAAAATTCTCAGACAACCCAAGATAAAATTCAAATATTGTACATATTAAATATCAAAGTAAAAACTTAGGGAAGGTGGGGGAGATTAGAGTTGAAACTTGCCTGCAATCCTCTTCTACTCAGTTGCTTAACAGCAATGTCTATTCTTTTAAGTGAATCTTCGAAGTTTCGGATAGCGCCCTATCTATGCTACCAAATCCTCCTTCGCCAATCATTAGCGAGCGGCTGAAGTTCTTCGTTGTTGCTTTCAAATCTGAGGATGTGAACTCCCTAAGATTACTATGTCTTGAGACAAAGCTGCAAATGACTTGGCAGAAGATGCTGCACTAAATTCAGAGATATTTTGAGAATTTACATCAGAGTTAAACATCTTGATCTTTATTCATCGACATAGAACTCGAGGCGTGCAAGATAATCGAATTAGATTTCGTAGTAGTCCTTGACTCGACATTTCTCTTGTAGTTGAATAGATGAAAACACTTCATAGTACCCTCCAAAAGCTGATTCCCTCACTGCACAAGAACAACACCACACAATGTTGAGAATAAGACTCTAGCTGAACACAAGTAGATTTTGGCTAATACATTCACCAACTTTTGCTGTTCCTGAGGCTAGAGGAAAAAAGCAAAAAACTAAAGAGCCTTCATCATTGAAAGCATAATTTTAAAATGTTGGAGAAAGTAGAAAACTAAAGGGGGGTGTTTGGGTCGAGGGTATCAAAGTGGTGGTGTAGAATAATTCTCTTACCTACATTCGGGCCACCTGCAATTATTCACCAGTAATTGTTGTTCATTTCTCGTATGCTCCATTCTCATAATAATCATTTCATGCGCTTTAAACGTAGGTGATGATTTTCCACGTAACCATTCACTTTTGAGATTTTCATTACTTTGTTAATTATTCTATCTATTATTCCTCTTGTTTTCATTTTTCGATAATCATTCTCTCCACCTCCTAACACCGCCCTCCAAAAAGTGTGCAACCCTTAACAGTTAACAACTACATAGAAATTGCATTAATTTACAATCCAAAATCCATATTTTCATAGGTTTCTCCTAAAACCCACACGAAGGAAAATCTAAATTGTTTTTGAAACCCTTGATTACTGAACCCATAAAAACTAAAAAGTTAAGAAAATCAAGAAATTGCCATAGCTTTTCACAGAAGATTAGGGAGGAAAATTCACCTTTCATAAATGTCCAAACTTGAAAATGGAAGAGGTTAAAGAGCAGAGCAGGATCAACAAAAGGTTTTGGAAAGCATTGAAATACACGACGAGCTCCCCATGATGTAGATGAAGTCAATGCAAAGGCAGCTCAGCTTACCAACCAAAAAGCCCATCGAAAAAATCTCTTCATAAATTTTAAATCTAGAAAGAACGAACACAAGTTCAACAAACCACCTCTTGTAATAATTAAATCTTAAATTATTGATTTAATCAATTACAACCTAGGGAGCACAGACACTTCTATTTTAACAAAGTATCGTGCCAAACAACACTGATACTTTGAGACACTCTTTGGACACGTGTCTGCACTCAAAGTTCTGTATCCTCTTATATTATTATTATTTTTAATTTCAGACATTTCACGAAGATAGATGGACTAAAATGAAAAAAAGAAAAAAAATATATTGAAGAAAAAAAATGAGATAAAAACTAAAGTATTTTGAGATTATTAAAGGTATGCTTATAAATTTCGATTTGTGTGATTTAAGTATACATTTAAAGAAAGATGAAATTTTGTTTTTTATTGAATTTAATTGAATTCATATAACTAACATCGTGGTTAACTTCATATTCATTCTTATTTGAAATAATTTTCATAGTTAGTAATTTTTTTTAATATTTTGAATTTTATCTTTAATTAGTATAAGATATAAAATTATAATAAATAATACGTCTTCGACGTATCCATGTCCTACATTTTAAAACAATGACATGTCAACATGTCCGTATCATGTGGTGTTTGTATCTCCTGTCCATGTACTGCTTCCTAGTTTATAACACTTAATGTTTGATAAATGTTGCAATTTATTTCCAAAATTAAATTGAAGTATCATAATAATGGTACAATTGTCGTATCCAAAAAATTGTTTTCTCTACTCCAACTTCCATTATATATGTTTTCTGTTTCTTCACATAAAAATACAAATCATACTTTGTTTATTTATTTTACAAAAGAAGATGAACAAAAATATACACAGGGATAACATAATTTGGATATAAGGATACGATCTTTCATCTCCCTTGTGATCAGATCTTCCATTAGAACCACCACGATGTTGTTATGTTTTTTTATCTACAAATTGTTCAAGTTCGACATTAATTTCGTTAGGTTATGTTTGTTTTTGGTAGAAGCGCAGAGTTAACCACTACTCCTAAAATATCACTATTTTTTCATTAGTAATAAACGATCACTCTTAATTATTCATCAAACCCTATCAAATCATTTCATCAAATTTCACATTAAATATATCACTTACCCTTAACTAACATGTATCAACCTCCAAACAAGTATTCAATTAACCAATCACTATTAACATCAAACTCTAAACAAGTATTCAACTACGATTAATCTTTCCACTTCTCTCCGTTCTATCCCTTTCTATCAAAAACAAACAAACATACCCTCAGACACTAAACGATTTGTAATAATTAAATCTTAAACTATTGATTTAATCCATTACAATTAGGAAGCATGGACACTTTTATTTTGACAAAGTATTCGTGTCAAACACTTGTCGAACACTGATACCTTCAGACACTCTTCGGACACGTGTCCGCACTCAAAATCGTTCAAAATAATTCTTCATTTCAAAATCACTCTTAATTTTTTTTTATGTCCACCTATATGCATTATCGGATGTAATTTGATATATGATTAATACTTTTAATTGTACTAAAAAAAACCTTTTATTAACATTCTAATGTATATGCTTTTGTAGCATCTATATATTTTTTATAACTTTTAAGTCACTCTATTATAACTATAAATAATTGTCTATATCACAATTAAATTTTTTATTTTACGCTAAATTTCTAACTATAACTTATATTTGATGAAGGTTTTAGAGATATTATTAACTTCAGTTTAGCTTCAACATTCATCTAATGAAAATTATAATCTACCAATAAAAAGATTCCAACAACAACAATAGTTATTAGCAAAAGCTCTCACCAATTATTGAGAATAGAAGGTAGGAGCATGCCTAAAAACGCAGCAGAAGCTTGTGAACAACAAAAAATATTCTCAATAATTAATCTAATCAATTTGATTAATCCAATTAATCTACATGTTGAACCCTATGTGATGACATATTATCGTTTAAATAATAACTCACATTGAATGAATCTCTTATCTAATGTGGTGGGTCTTTATGTTGGGTATGATTGATTTATTCCCTAAACGATTTTGATTGATATCTTCCGTTCCTTCAGGCTATAGCTTCTTTATTACAATTGAGTGCTTGGTGAAGTTTTGACTATTGAAGGAGAAAGAAATATCTCAGCTTTTAGAGTGGTTTCTCTGTTTCACATTACTCTACAACTGAGTGGATGAGAATGAAGACCTTCTAGGTCTCTTATTTATAATGGAGGAATGCATATTTTAATTAGAAAAATAAAGTATTTTCCAATATTAAAAAATCCTTGGATAAAATCAATTTTTCATTCCCATCTAAATACATTTTTTTTTTCTAAAATTTCATCTGACGAAAGTTTCTTCCCAAGTAAAGGGAAAGGAATTTCATAAATTCCAATATATCCCATTTATTTTTTAATTGATATTTATCCAATAAATTTTAATTTCATAATATATCTAATATATTATAAATAAATCCAAATTAATATATCCAACATATAAATTAATATTCTCTACTTAATAATTATCCAATAATTATTAATACAATTGATATGTCCAACATATTAATTATTATGATCTCTTAATCAAATAACTATCTAACAATTATTTATAATTAATTTATCTAATAAATTAATTTCTCCTCATTAATATTTATCTCATAAATATTAAATCAATATATCTCATATACTATGTAATTAAGTTTAACCATTAAACTTAAAGCTCCTATTAAGTATGCCTCATATAATTAATCTTTGAATTTTAACTCTTTTAATTCATTCTCTATTAAATATATGTACGAGCAAGTATGAGCTAGCCCGGGGGCCGGTGGACCTATAGGTTGAAAGCTACAATGACTTGAGATCCAATTTCTATTCGTTAATATCAGACTTATTTCACTAAAGGCATGTGCTAAACCATTTCGCACTATTAGACAAGTTACGTTTGTGAATATAATAGATCATCTGCCATGTGATCATTCACGAGCTTGTTCGTAATCAACAGCAGAGACACAAGATCTGTTCTGCCTATGTGGTTACATCTTTCTCCTTACGTATCACTCATTCCTCTAATAAACATGTGTTTATAGTCCAATTATAAACCAATGTTCTCTCAGACTAATGAGAGGCGAGATCCCTGTGTTCAAATCCTGGAATCAGTTCTTAAGGGAACAACTCTAAATCTTCCTCATTATTTAGGAAGGCGTGAATTCCTTCGTGTGACGTTGTGTTTGTAACAGCCCGACCTTTCGTCCCTTATTCTTTTCAAGGTTAGTTTTATAATTTTTGGGCTTACCGAAAATTTCGGAAGTTGTTTTGAAATTTATTTGGGTTTAAAGTATTTATTAAAGTCATATCTCAAGAGGTGTGAAGTTGGAATTTGAAAACTATGGGTAAAATAGTCATTTTTAGCCCTAGGGGCATTTTGGTAAATTTTTAGGCCTTTTGTCCTTATAAGCCAAAAAAAACCCTAAACATTAGGGTTTTGTCTTTTTCTCTCTCGAAAACAGCAGCAATAATTAGGTTTTTTTTCATTTTTTGCACTGTCCGACAACCTCCAGCTCTGTCGCCGACAACGTTTGACGTCCAATCATTGCCGACTTTAGTGTACCATCGACAGGAACTGCAGCGTCAGCGCCGTCGTCAGAAGTTGTCGCCTCGGGAAGCAACAGCCGCTAGCCTCGTCCAATTGCAAGCTAAGAGAGACGGGCCCAGCCTATCAGCAACCGCGAACATTTCTGCCACCGTCAACGCCGCGAGCCGACCTGTCCCCCACTTGCACCTATAGCCTCCGCCGCAGTCAGAAGCCCCCAGCTCCGTATTAGCCAGTGAATCTCTCGCCCGATCCTGAGGCCACAAATATGATTACGCCACGTGGACCCGAAGCTGCAGTCGCTGTCCCCTGCGCGTGGGCTTCACGCTCCGTCGACGCCAGTCACTGTTCCGACCACGCGCCGCCGCCGACTCGCCGAAAAATTTTTGAGTAGTGATTTTTTAGTATTTTCGACGTTTTGAGTTCATTTTTGTTAGTTTTAAGGTCAAATTATGACTATTTTACCTTGTTTTAGCTAGCTAAACTTGGAAACTGCCTCGGGACTCGATCGTAGTTCGAGCACTCTAAGGGAAACTTAGGGATTTTCGGCCAAGGTAAGGGAATTTCTTACCTTTATCTTTGAATTTCCACAATAAAGTGAACGGATGTGTAGGTTAACCTAGAGAAATTTAACGATGTGCTGAATGCTTTTGTTGTCTTGTCTTCGTGTATCGTGGATTGTCTTTGTTTTACTTATGATATTATATATATATATATATATGGTGCCTATATGCATGTATTCGATAAATTTACGAGCAAGTGACCCTATTGAAGGCCCGAGAGTGCCATTCCCTATCAGGGTAGCCCCAGAGGCATGCAAAACCATCTTGTGGGGGCCCGATAGTGGCATATTCCTTAGGGATAGCCCCGGTGTCACTTTCATCTTTCTCGGGACATCCGGAACTGTAAAAGTTCAACAAAACTCTAATGATATTATTACTCATTATTATGTCTTGATTCTTATGTGTTATTCGCTTAAGTTATGTTGATTTCGATTAGGGATCCTTACTAAGTTTAGAAACTCACCCTATTATTTTTTGTGGACGCCACAGGTACGCATGGACTCTACCAGGATGGCTGGTTTGAGAGGCTAGAAGGACCATGGGCACGTGTTGTGTCATGTCTGGTTTCGAGTATTTATCCTATTCTGTATTGTTCACTTGAATTTCCCTTTGCAAGATTTATTTCTGTTGTTGATGTTTTCTCTAGTTTTCCTTAATAAACTTGATAACTGGGTACCCGATTTTCACATGTTTTCGAATGGCTATTTCGGCATAATAAATGAGGTGTTTATTATTATGTTTTCTGTTTTCCTGAAAGATCATTTAATACGTGCATTTAGGGTTTAGTCTTTTAGTGGCCTTAGTTGGGTCGGGTCTTTATAGTGTTTTGTGTCACTCACTATGACAATACCTATGCGAGAGGCCTATTGACCCAGCGTTGCACTACAAGAAAAATAGTTTTCAGCGACGGAATCTTCAGCGATGGAGCAATAATCCGTCGCCGTAGGACACGTCGGCGACGGTCGGTGATGGAACTAAACGGTCGTCCCATTCGCTTGTGATCTAAGGCGATAGAACACCGCTTTGTCGCCTCAGTCTTGACGTTTTGAAACATTGTGGGGGTTGTAAGGCGACGCAACTGCGCTCCGTCACCATAGGTCCCACACAACGTTTCATTTTCCCTCAAAAGTGGGGGAAACGGAAAGCTACGGCGACGAAGGCTTCAAGTTCTGTCGCCGTAGCTTTCCGTTTCTTAATTTTTAAAGAGGCTACGACGACGGAAATTTAAGTCTCCGTCGCATTAGCCTTCCTAAAGGGCGACGCAACATTCATTCGTCGCTATAGGTCCCACACAACGTTTCATTTTCCCCCAAAAGCCAAAATTGGGGGGAAACGGAAGGCTTCAAATTTTGTCGTCGTAGTTTTCCGTTTCTTAATTTTTAAAATAGGCTACGACGACGGAACTTTAAGACTCCGTCGCAGTAGCTTTCCAAAAGGGCGACGCAATTGATCACTGTCGTTATAGGTTCCACACAACGTGGGGGAATGGAGGCGGAGTCTTAAAGTTTCCTTCAAATTTAGGATAATGATAAGTGTTAAACCTTCGATGGAGATTAAAATAGAATAAATTAAAAATTAGAGATTAAAATTGAAATTTTAAAATTTCAGAATCAAAGGGCGCGTTTGGATATGGCGAGTTGGGATGGGAAAGGATGGGATGAGATGGGAAGTGTTAGGAAGTTGGTGTTTAGAGTGGTGGGTTGGGGTAGGAAGTGTTAGTAAGTTGTTGTTTGGGGTGGTGGGTTGGGGTAAGATAAAAGTAGATTGATAGATGTGATGAGATGTAATTATTTTCTTATAAAAAGTAAAATAATTAATAAATAATATTTTTAACTGAATATTTCATTAACATTTTCAAGTTTTTTTTAAAAAAATTCAACATTTCAAAGTTTCATTTCTTATTTTATTAAATATTTTTTTTTCCTTATTTACAAAATAACATATTTAAAATTTATTTACATTTTATTATTATTTATGAAATTTAAAATTTGTTACAGTTAAATGATCAAAACAATTACAAATATTTTTAGAGGACATGATATAAAAAATGAAAAAAAAAAAATTCCAAATTTTTTTAACTACAGTTTCAAAATAAATATGAAAATAGAAGAAACATATTTTTTTGATTATCAAATGAAGTAAAATAATTGATTAAACAAACAATAATCAAAAAGATCAAATACATATTTATGATAATACATATATATAAATAATTACAACTATTATTTAAATAACAAGATATATTGTAAAACAACACAATAAATATTGAAAATAAAGTAAATACACATAAATAAAATATACACAATTTAAAAATAAATAAGTTAAATAGCTCAATTGATTAACAATATTTGATTTATCTTTAAAGTTTATGTTCAAGTCATAAGTTGAATAGATTATTTTGAATAATCTATAATTAGAGTTAAATATTTAAGAGTAATTAATATATATAAAATTGAAAAGAAAAAGAGGAAGAAAAAAAAAATAGCGCTGAAAATGAAATAAATTTAAAAATAAAAAAACTAAAATTGAAAAAGCTTAAAATTCAAATTAGAACCAAGTCAAAAAATAAAAAAAAGAAAGAGTACACATTTTTTTGTTCTATTTTCATCTCAAATTTCACTTTTTTGTTGTATTGGAAAAGACAACAATTCTAAACAAAGAAGAACCGACCAATACTAATAACAAATTAAATTAAGAAAATCTAAAAAATTGAATAAAGTAAAACCTAAATAAAAATAAAACGAAATAAAATTGGGTGAAAAACTCAACAAATGGAAGAAGCAAAAGAGATGGAAAAGAATGAAATGTTCAACAGAATAAAAATGTGGTTTTTTTTTTACCATTCTCAATATTTTATCAAATAAAAAACATTATATAAAACAATTAATAAAAAATCTAAAAAATAGTGACATTTTAAATATTAAAAAGGATAATAGGATGGAGCCTGCTGCCTTCCTAGGTGGTGCCATGGACATCGAACACTGCATCTAAATACCCATCCTATTAAAAAGTCTTAACGAAGTAAAATGTTGCCAAGTGGCGGGGCAGCAAAAAAGTGGATGCTACCCGGCCTGCACCTAAATTCTACTTAAAAAAACATCAAATTAGAAAAGATTAAAAATGTAGAGAATTTGCGTGGGTCACTTTTTACCAGCATAATTAATAACATCGAATTTGTGTCATTGTGTCTTGCGTTATAATGTGTTTTTCGGAAAGTCTTCGGGCGGCGTGTAATAATGTCATATGTTATTGACATTTTCAACTCAATGATTTAGATGTTAAAAGGATTTAGATGTTAAAAGGAATGTTTGTGACCGCATGATAAATGAACATGTCGAGAAATTTGACTCAGTTTCTCTCAAATTCAAAACAAAACCAATATATCAAATAAGATGAACAAACAAATAAATAAGAAAGATGAAGAAGAGAGAATGACACACCAATTTAAAGTGGTTCGGGAACTAGTCATATATCCACTATCCAAATTGTAGAGATAGTTCTCATTCAAAATTGTCGATATCAAAGTGAAACTTTAACGAGGCACAAATGGTGGTCATCTAGTTATCTCTCTACTATCTCGAAGAATAAGAAATCCTAATATAAGCTTATATAATGCTCTACCAAATCTCACACTCCCAATTGTTAAGAAAACACTAACCAAACTTTACCCTAAGGTAAATATAGTTTAACCTACCATAAAAAGTGAATTGTGATTCACAATTAATAAATTCCACTTTTAAAGGGCATATCACAATGGTAACAAATACATCTCTTTCAAAACTTCAGACTGACTTGGATCAAAACTTGTCCATGTAAAGCAACAAAATATCATAACTTCAGGAAACTTGGATCAGAACTTTGCTCAAGACAAGCAAATCAGAACGGTCTTCAAAACCTCAGAATTGAAGTAGAATCAGTAGAACGGTGAACTAAAGCCACCAACGACAACCAAAATATGTTATCACATACAATGTCTTTGAAATGATGAAATCACAATAACCAAGATTTCAAACAAAACGTTGCCAAATAACATGGAACTAAACCAAATGAGAGGAATCTCTTCCAATCGGCATAATCAGTACAAATAGAGTCAACATAACCGGTACAAACTCACTCTTCAAAAACAATATATTATGTACAAAAAAGCCCTCCAGAGACCGAGCCTTTAACAAACCAGAATGTTCAAAACACTGCATCATAATATGTCAAACTCAAATTTCCATGTCACTGTTGAACCAAACTCACCAATTGTGCAACATCATAATGACAAGCAATCAAAGTGCACACAATACTCCCAAATACTTTCAAATCTCTTCCATATCAAACATGAAAGAGTCCAAATGCTTATAAACTTTCCATAACGAATGTATGTAATTGAAATTCTCAAATGAGGTTCCATGCAAGAACACAAACGGATAAAGAACATATATTCCCTCTTCTTATATGTAACCACAAGCAAATAAATTTGCATCAAAACGAGAATATACAAATACCCTCTAGGTTGGATTTATCCACAAACAACCATACGTAGTCAACAAGCTGACAAATAAACAATTTGTAAGGGAGTCTTAAAAACAAAACAGCCGAAAGACTGACAAATGCCAAATTCAAGCATCCAAATTTCCAAATTGACCCTTGCAAGAATAACTCTTGGCAAACTGGGTCTCATAATTCTTCTTCTTAATTTTCATCTTCAATTTCCTAGATCTCGAAGAGTTAGTGACTATTTCTAGGGATAACGAATCTCTGCTATACTTAATGACTGCCTTAAATTTCTTTGTAATTTTTAGGTAACAAATTTAGAAGAATCAAGCTTCTTTCCAGAATTGGCTAAATTGCCACAAATTTGTTGAAGTGAACCAAAGTAGTCCTAATCTCAAATTTCCAAAATTTACTTGACCATCAAATTTACCGAATTCAAATTTTATTGACATCTTAACCAGAATTTTCATCAAATTCAAGGGATTAACACCAATTAGATCCAAAATGGCTCCAAATTTACTGACAACAGTAATATGAACTTCAACCAATCATATAAATATACCAAAATTACAAAGCATATCACATCAATATACCAAAATTACAAAGCATATCACAAAATTATGCAGTCTCAAATTACAAAATGTTCCATATTACCAACCAACGAATTTGATCAAAATTGCAATTTCAAAACTCAAATCCAGCCAATACTCAACCTATATCAGAGCAACCTCTGAAATAAAAAAAAAATTCAATATACATTCTATTATAGCCTAAAAATATCCCGAAAGACTCAGAAGAGATTGGGACCTGCACGAAGGACAACTAAGCCAACGCCGACCCCCCGCGTTTGGCCAAATGGAGGCCTCGACCCCAGGGGGTCGACCAAGTCCATGGCTGACCCGGGGGATCGGCGTTGTACATTTGGCCGACCCGGGGGGTCGGCGTTTGCTTCTTTGTCTTTCGTGTGGGTCTCAACCTCTTTCGAGTGTTTAAGAATATTTTTAGGTTATAACAAATATGATTATTGTTAATCAACCGTTGAATAATGAATGTGAAACTTTAAATATTAAAAGAAGGATATTTAGATGAACCCTGTTGTCTTCCTAGACGGTGCCTTGGCACCAAACAAAAAAAAGATTTAGTTAAAAAAGAATTTAGTACCCAATACACCATTACAGAGTCTTAAAAAGTCTGGATTGAGCTTGACTGCATATAAATACCCCTGATATTAAAAAGTGTTGATGAAATAAAATATTGCCAAGTGGGTATGCAGCAAAAAAAGTTGGTGCTGGAACCTAAATTGAACTTAAAAAGGAAATCAAATTAAAACAAATTAAAAGTGCAGAGAATTTGTGTGGGTCACTTTATTCGCGTTAAAAACATTGAATTGGTGTCTTGTGTCTTACGTTATAATGTATTTTAATTGAAAAGTCTTCAGGTCGTGTGTCATAATTAATGCCATATGATGTTATTGACATTTTCAAGTCAATGTTTTAGATGTTGAAAGGGATGTTTGCGACAACATAATAAATCAACCCACAATAATAATGAATATGATTTTAGGAAATAGAATTATTCTTTCCTTTTTTTTTTTATAATTACATTTCTTCAAAATTATTTTTCCTTTTCTTTTTAACTTGTTTTTGTTCTTTTTCTTCCCACTTATTATTTTGTATGATTATTTTTCAGATCGACTCATTATTCATTTGCTTGATCACCATTTTTCTTCCCATCAAATAAAATAAAGATAAATTATATGTTTTGATTTAGACAAAAAAATAGAATTTAGTTTATTTAATTTAATAATATGAAATTTAATATTTATGATTTAGAAAAAAAAAGGCTAGAATTTAGTCTTAAATGTTTATAAAATCTAAAATTTTTTTTTTTTATTATTTTTGTAAATCGTAGGTGAACTAAATATGTAATTTTAATAAATGATTCATGTGTTTTTTATCTAATCAATTACTTATCTCATACTCTCATCGTTATGACATCAATAATGAATTCTCTCTGTTTTATTCAGCAGCAATTATAATCAAAGACAATCTTCTAGATTTATTAAATGATAGTCAGTAATTTTTATTTTCAAATCAAATAGATTAAATTATAGTTTTCTCTACGGTATAAAATTTGAAATATGGTTTTTAAATTTAAAAAAAAAATCTTTAAAATTATAAAGATTAAACTTTAATTTACTTTGAATCATGAGAATCAAATTTATAGTTTACTCCAAAAATAATTATTGTTCCTATAATCCCTCTTTTTTCTATTCTTCTCATTAAGGATGATTTCAGTTTGATTTTTGTCGGTTTAGTGCCAAACCGATAACAGAACCAATATTCTCAATTTTTCAATAATTGTGTCCAAACTGATGTCTAATAAATGACAAAACCATTAGTTCAATTTTTATTTGGTTCAGTTTGGTTTTGATTCGATTTTTTGTTTATTTTTCAAATTTTTGTCTCACTAACAATTTGATTTTAAATAATTTTATTCTAAAGACTATCATTTTACTAACAAAAAAATATTAATATCACAATATTTACAATATTTTTACTTCATTACACATTTAAATTGATTCTTCCATCAAATTTAAATACTAATTAAATTGGCTCTCCCATCAAATTTAAATACTAACATATATATATATTTTTCTTATTATTTATATATTCTATTTGGTTCGATTTTTTATTAGTTCTTCCATTATGAACCGAAAATTGAATCGATATATTTTGATTTTTTAAAATATCAAACCGATCGATCCAATATTGTTTTAAAAAATTGAACGGATCTATTTGATTGTTTTGTCCGTTTTTGATTTTTTTTTTCACCCCTACCCTCGTAATTCCTATTCCCTAAGAAATCGTTACGGTTTCTCTTCCCTCAAACTCGTCTTTTTCTTGGTGGTTTTTGCAGCATTAGGCAAGTGGTTTTGTGATTTGTTTTCAGTGGTTTTGTCCAACAAGTTTTTGGGCATTTGAGGCTTTGAGGGTTATTGAAAGAAAGTGACATGTGATATGTGATATTATTAGTATTTCAACTTGATAAGTTGGTTATTTGTTATCACTCTTGGAATCTTCTAGGGTGAGATGAGAATAGAGAAATGAAAATAAGGGAAGAACGGAATAAGAAATGATTATAAGAAAAAATAATTATTTATTTTGGGTGAAAAAATGATAATAATAAAAAATGGTACGTAAAGAATAGAGAGTAATAATGAAGATAATAAAAAAAGTGATTTTTGAAGAAATGAAACCGAGAATGATTTTGGATGACCCAACTAAAAATCAATCAAAATCCCTTTTTAAATTTTCTTGAAATTCATTTTCTTTGAATTGATTTGGAAAATTGATAGCATGATATCTTCAAAATATTATAAAATTTTGGACGTATGATTCAATTGCCACGTGGACAGTGATATTTTTATATTTGTTAAGCAAATGAGAAATTGATGAATTAAAATTATGGATCACAATAAATTCTATTTTTGTTTGTACGTAAGAGGAAAGAAATATCCTCGAAGAATAGCTCTCAATTTGAGGCCTACAACTTCTTCCTTCCTTTTGAATGGACTATGTCCTTCTCACTTGAAAATTTGAGTGAGGGTGGCTACTTAATTTTTGTTAAACCCAACTAGGTATAAATTTAGATCAAAACATATTCAAAAATTATTTCAAAATTAATTACTTATTCAATTAAACAAAGGACCATTATATCCTTATATATCTACTTTTGATTTTATTAAAAAACAAATCTATAATTGGATTTTATTAAAACACTTTAATATTCCTATTTAATACAAAATAAAATTTAAAAGGAAATAAAATTGTCATTCAACCTTCCTTCTCTATAGATTGCAAGCTAACAAAACTTCTTCCTTCGTCTCATTATCTACTCGCTAGTAGAGGAAGATTTAATTCCAAAGCACAAAAATCATGGACAACATCACCTCGTGAAACTATCTAAAGTGGTCTCCTCCATAGACGATGGCGAAAATGCTTAAACGGACATGCTAATTTCTTCAACAAACGTCTTCATGGATATGCAATGGCATCGAAGTAAGATAGATAAACTCTTTTGCCCCGACGAATGATGATTTGAGAAATTCTGAATTGCAATTAAAAATAGAAAATCGGTTGTATTTAAAAAGAAACCTTAATTAAAAATCGAAAATGATTTGTTTTGCAAGGCCTCCTGATAAGCTCCAAGGTTGCTTGGTTTTACAAAGTTAGAGGTCCTTCTAGAATCCTTGTAAAATCTCACAAATATGGAAAACTCAACACTCAATCCCAACTAAGAGTTAAGTTAGATTGGTGAATACA
>JBBMEG010059209.1:3450-13471 GCA_037832605.1 Cyclanthera cordifolia
TTATTATTTTATTATTTTATTTGAAAAATAACTTACTATTTTATTCTTGGAAACGTCTGCGTTACACTTCAAAATTCTTTTATTCATTTTCTTTTTTTGCAAACAGATACCTAAAGCTATAATTTTCGGTTTTTGTTGACCCTTTTATAAAAATTTAAATTCCCCCATTTATTGTTATCTAAAAGCCTAAAAGAAAACCTTTTCCATCTATTTATTTATTTATCCGAGAAAAAAATCTATTTATTTCCGATTTTAAGAGTATTTAGAATTTATATTTATAATGAATATTTATTTTAGATATTTAAAAATAATTATTATATTTAAAATTTTGTTTAGGTTTAAATTTTAAGAATATTTAAAATTAGTATTTAGAATGGTGATTTATTTTGAGTTTTTAGAAGTAACGATGGGTAATGATTGTACTCAAAAATCTTATTTGGATGTAGATTTTAAGTATTTGAAATTAGTATTTATTAAGAAATAGTGATCATTTTTCTTCAGACTAAGTTTTGCTAAAAAAAGAAAAATTTTGGAATAAATAACTTTCTTCAAGTCACTAATTAGTCGAATCTAGTTGTTAATGATTTTGAGTTGATTTTAAATTAAAGTAAAATAAATTTATACTTTTTCTTACCAGCATTATATAATAGAGATATATATATATATATATATATATATATATATATAATAAACATAGTTTATTGACAAATATTACTCCATAACTATTTGATTTTTTTTTATTTTTAAAATTTAAGTTTGTATTATCTGAAATCTCTACATATATTTCATCTCCGTTATAATCAAATTCTATAAACCAAAACAAGTATTTACCAGCTATTTTTTTAGTTTTCAAATTTTGATTTTATTTTTAAAAATACAAATAAAAATGTAAATATTCAAAGTCATGAAAATCATGTATTGAAAGTAAGCTTAAATTTTAATAATCAAAATCTAAAAACTAAACAGTTATGAAAATGCGTACCCTAACTTGTTTTTATTAATATGTGATTATTTGACCAATTGTCCATGTGCATGCTCCAACTATGTTATAATTAATTTATCATTTATACTCTAAATACTTTCCTAATCAGAGGGATTAACTTATAAATTAGTTCATTGAAAAGGGAAACAAAAAAATAGCAAGTAACAGCTGATCAAATTATGCTAATGATAGAATATGAGAAAATTAAGAAGGTATCATTAGATAGGTGTTTTATTTATTTTTTTTTAATTAATTCTATAAATATTACTCCCACAAATAGATTTTGATAGTTTTAGAATTAATGAATATTATCACATACATTCTTGTATTAAGACATATTAATGATTGTTGATGCAAATACTTCAGAAATCTTCTAAATTAAATTCTAAATTTGTAATTATTTTTTTTGAAAAACTTGTTTAAACAAACATTTCTTGTTTTCAAATTTGACTAAATCCGAGAGATCAAATTTGTTATAAAAAAAATGGAGGTTTCGTTTTCAAAAATAAAAAACCAATCGAATCTAAACAATTTCCATAAAGTAGGGCAATAAAACAAAAGGGCCCTACATCACTCTTCATTTTTTTTTTTTAATAACGTATTAAACTGACTTTGTTTTTTTCAAACCATAAATAAATAAAAGAACTTCATATGGTTGACATTAAAAAAAAATAAGATTTGTAATTATTACGTAACTAAACCTCTAATTTGATCAAATTAGTATTGTAATCAATTCCTTAAATTTAATTTGACTTAAGCCAAAGAAGGACAAAATTGTCTTGTTAAAAAAAATATCTTCATCTTTCTTCCTCCAAATGAATATTGAAAGGAAAATTTCGGTCTCGTTCAATTGAAAGCCCATTTTTTTCATAATTTGCAACTCATTCATCTTCGCTAAACACAAACAAAACATAGTAGACGAAGATGAAACACTATTGTAAAGATGGTAATAAATCAAATTACAATCTTAAACACGAAGGAAAATTTTCATATTTGTGATTTTTTCTTAGATTTTGGATAGTAGATTCTTTGATTTATATTCTTTTTTTCCTGACCCAAAAATTTAGAGTTTCGCTCTTCTAATCACGTCCATGATAACAAAGCTCTATTGCTTCTTCTTCTGGTTCTTTTCCGGACTTATTTAAATGACAACTTTACACTTCTTGACATTACTAATACTCAAGAGAGATTGATTACAAAACTAATCAAGCTTTATTAGAGGTAATTAATGAACACAGTGGAAAAGAAAACGATAATAATTGTCAAAAAGACTCAAAAACCTTTTTGTTAAAGAGTAATTTGTACTCAATTTCAAAAACAAAAGGAAAAAAATTGCAAAATTTTTCCTAATAATAAATAATTGACTTGTGGAAACCAGAAGGTAAAACTGAGATATGGGAAAAGTTTTTTCTTCCTCTATGAATATGAGCCCATTGAGCCTTAATAGGTTAGTATATGTAGGTATATATATGTATATGTAGGTATATGTATGCATGCGTATATGTATGTATGTGTGTGTGTACACATACAATGAAACCTCTACCCTCCAATGGAGTTTTCCCTTTTTCAACCTTCCCCTTCTCAATAGTTTATAAAGTTGGGTTGTATGATATTTAAAACATGTTAGAAATGTTTTTCTTTCCACAATAGAAAAAACGCATTTTTTTAAAAAAAAATCAAATAATCAATTTAAATATAGCTAAATTAAAATTCACCTACAAGTATTTTGACCTTTTTTTTTTTAATGTTCGTGAATGTCTAAACTAACTTACGATATCTCGACTATTCTCATAAGACATACGTTACAACATTTAGATATAATAAAAATTTGTAAGAAATTAATTTATAATTAATGGCCACCAAAAATTGAATCAACCACATGTTAGTTTCTCAATATATTATTTTTACCACCAAGTATTCATGGTGGTTTGCACTTAGAGACAATGATCTAAACCAACTATATTTGATGGTAAAGATAACATGAACCTTTATTTCAAAAATAATAATTAATTAAATATATGGTAAGGTAAAGATAACATGAACCTTCTAAGTTTAAATCGCCCATTATTTCCATAATTCACTATGAACTCGAGGTGGCGAACCTATCTTAATTTGTAATCCTATATTCCTACTTTCAAATTTTTGGTTTCTAACTAGACGATGTCAAAGGGTCAATCTTTCACCATAGATCCACATTTCGAAAAATTGATATGAAATGTGAAGATTGTTGCTGCAAATGGAGCATGGTAATATATCCAAGAGGTCAGTGAGATATGAATACTAAGACAATGTTATAGACCCAAGACTCAGGAATATGCTTGTACTAAAACGAATCCAAAACTTTCCGTACCTTGGCAAGGAAATGGAGAGAAGAGATACAAGAAATGATGTCATTTTTACAAAAAAAAAAAACAGGAAACCGAAATTTTGCTTCATTATACCCAAGATAACAGCACACATATCTAGGCCTAACACCAGGAGACATCAACGAAATGGAGACACAGAAAGTGTCTACAGATTAGTATCATATGTGAATCTCAAACCTAGAAAACCTTGAGAGGACCATACCTTCAAAGTCCAAGTATTCAACCACTGTGCCACTCCTTGGAGATACTTTCTCTCTTGATATTTTTAATGTATCTCGGAGCTTCGAAGAAAGCTTATAAGCACCTCAACTATTCTCATGCACCTCAACTATTCTCATGCCATATACCACTAACCTTGCACTTGTGTCCCATAGTGTCAGGGAGATCAGAACTGAGCAGAAAAGGGAGAGGAGTCCCATAGTCTAAGGGACTGAACTGGCTACTTTATTTTATGGGAAACAAAAACAGTAAATGAAACGTGGGAACGCCAGAGAGAGTGCTGGAGAGATGCAACAATCAAAGGTGTTCAGGGGTCGAAGTCGTCGAAGGAAGTACTGGAGAAGGATGTGAAAAACAGATGGAATCGCTGAGGAACAAAACCAACACTCCCATGTGGTATAAGCATGTAGAAAGAGAGATGCCAAGGAAAAGTTTGATGGAGAGAAATACCTAAGAAAGCATATTGTGGTCGAGTATGAAGAAATTTCAATGCCGGAGTGAGACCCACTCCTCCCTGGCACCGAAGGAGGAGGGCTAGAGGAGGAAGAGAAGAAGGCACTAATATTTAGGATTGAGATTGGGAGCTTCGGGAGGGAGAAACTTTTTAGAGACAGAAGGGAAATTCTTTCATCAATGCAGTAATTTCTTTGTAATAAAAACCAACAAGATACTTCTCTCTTCAAAGGCAAAACATGGCAAAACAACTATTGGAAGCTTAAACCAGTGGGCTTAGCTGATGTTTAATTATTTTAAATTCCAGTTGAGCTTGAAAGGTGAGGTTCCCCTCTACATAACGAATAAAGCAACAACGAGTTAGTCTCCACCCGCCAATAATCAATCTAAAGACACCTTGACTATTCTCGCTAAGTAATGGTCGGACTCTATTACATCTTGTGACAAGAAAATTCGTAAAAAAGTAATTCTTAGGTGAGTGGTCATCATGGTTTAAACTTTTTCCTTAATTTCCCAAAGGCTTTTTACCAATAAGCCAACATGATTTAATATATTCAAGGCCTATACTACAAAAAATCTAAAAATTGTAGCGAGAAATGTGCCAAACTACAAATAAGGACGATTCAGTACAATATTTCATAAGTATCTGTATTTTAAAAAAAACATTCTCAAAAAGGACTACATAACAGCCATGTGCTTGTGCAAGGACAGGCAGTGATAAACTACCACACATTGATGTGCACAAGAATTGTGGCAGTTTAAGATATGAGAAAAAGTAATTAACGCGTCAAAAATTGATTTAGTAACATAAGAGAGTAACAAACTCATTC
Organism: Cyclanthera cordifolia; assembly: GCA_037832605.1. Classification (NCBI taxonomy): domain Eukaryota; kingdom Viridiplantae; phylum Streptophyta; class Magnoliopsida; order Cucurbitales; family Cucurbitaceae; genus Cyclanthera; species Cyclanthera cordifolia. The sequence goes on from JBBMEG010059209.1 coordinate 8,301, forward strand.
TTCCATAGGCTGATTTTGCTCTGCTTGTGATTGTGCCACCTTGACTTTGATCTTTGGAAGGGTGAGGGAAGGATCCTCCTTGAGAGCAGCAGGTGCTTTGACCAAACTGATGCTTTGATCCAATTCCTTCCGTGCCTCTTTGAGCTCCTTTGCTTTCTTTCCTATCATCCTGCAAATGAGAACAGTCCCAAAATTACACCTCAAGCTGTATTCTCAAAACATATAGACATAAAACAAATGGCAATGGAAGAAATTAAAGACCTGCGTGCAATGTGCCTTGCCTCCCTTTCGGATCTGACTTTGTCAATCTTCTTAATGGCCCTCAATGTCTCTTCAGTGAGATTCCTGTCATACCTCTCAGGCCTATTGCGCTTCCTCTCAAACTCGAAAGTCGAATCCTGGATAATACATATGAAACAGCAATTAAAGAGACGTCAAAACGCTTGTACATACAAGATAACCTGTTCCGGATTTTAATCAAGAAAACTTACCTGTGTCATATCCTTTCCATGCAACCTCCTGTACGCCTTAGTCCATTTCACTTTACGGGGATTTCTCTTCATCTTGAAGTTCTTGTGGCATTTTGAACGACAAAATCTAAAAATCTGCAGAAAAATCACATGAGAAACATGAGGTTCCACCCACTATCACCAATACTTTAAAAGGTTAAAGGTATCTGAAGGCTTTCAGCGAGGCAAACGCTTTGAAAGAGTATGGAACATAAGCCTCAATTTTAATTAAAAGCATTACACAAATTCTAAGTAAGTGTAAACAAGTATGCAAAGACATAATACTAATTTAAAAGACATGAAACTTATTTAAAAGTATAGGAAGTATTAATAGTTCAAATGTTAATTATTCAAACCAAATTAATACCGTTTTACTGATCATTAAGCAATCGTCGCAAACAAGAAAAACAATCTATATCTACAAACTGATCTGCATAACTAATAATGTATCACGAATAAGCAAAGATAGAACAGCCAACAGGAAGATAATTTCTCATAATTCACATAAGCATGATACGAGATTAGTAGCTAAATATTAAACTCAAGCAAATACGAGCAACAAGAAGAACAAGCCAGCCAAAACATGAAAGTTTGAAACCTAGAAAAGAAAAACAACGTTACCTTGGCATCATTACGAACAAACTGAATACCATGTCCAGGATATACAGTAGAGGAACAGAACCAACACTTCTCTAACCTCATTCTATACTTGAACGAACTACAAACCTAAAATCCCTGCAACAAAGGGCACGGGAAAGAGATAATCAGATGAGCTGCAGCTTATAAGTTCAAAAGATGGATTAAGAACAGGGAAAAATCTAAAATTAAACATACTTCCTTTTAAATTCAAACGCAAATTTCTGTAATGACAATTTGTAAATTAAATTAAACTAACAACAAATCAAAAAGTAGAGGTAGCACATGAAGTTTAAAAATTTACCAAATTGCCGTAATGCTGTTTTTTTTTCTTTCGATTATATTCGGAAATTGTTGAATATAAAATGAATAAGAGCACTCATCCATTGATTCATTAGACAAGTTATAATTCATTTATACAAAGTGAAAAGAAGAAAAAGGCATAGATGGAGATTACCAGTAACGACAAGCGAGTTGAAAAATCCGTGAAAATTAAACGCGCTAGGAGGAGGCTGAGGGGCACAAGTGGAAGAAAGACGGCCGGTGGGAGAGAAGTGGCGGCGACGGGAGAGGAGACGGCGTGAGGAAGAAGATGCAGAAGCAGCTGGAAATACTGAGCGAATGAGAATTAGGGTTTCGTCTTTCTTTCATTCAATTTTTATTTGGTAAAAATAAAAGGTCAAGATTTTATTTTGACCATATTTTTTACAAAATCAAATATTGTTATCATATTTCATAATATAACTTTAGTTTTAGGATAGGCTAATTTATCGAGAATTATAAAGACTTTTTTCAAAATTAACCCTAAATTTGAAAAGATTCAAAGATATTCTTACATTTAACAAAACGTTTTTGGAATACTAGTTCCAAATGTTTTTCTTGACTCTTCGACATATGCAGCATCATGATCTCATAATCATGAACTCAAGCGGCCACGTACTCAGATCCTTCATACTTTGTGGCTCGTCGGGTTATTAAGCGAGGTTTACAAAGCATCAACTATGCTTCATCGAATACACAACAAAAACTATCTTGGTTAAGAATCCAATATGAGAGGGTGTGTCACCACTCGATATATGTCCCAACCTCCATCCATGGGTAAAGGCGTAATGTCGGCATACTCGTGACTTCTGACACTGTCCCTAGATTTTCATTCTCGAAAGAAGCCGCCCAAGACACTCGTTTTGCAAGCGTTCACCCACACCACGACGCATGCATGTGCCATGGGTATGAGGTAGCTCACTTAATGACCAAGATATTTCTGCTGTATATATATTCGATGGAGCATAGTCGAGACCTTGTGAATCTCACTTAATGACCCGATGGGTCATAAAGTATGGGTGATTCGAGTATGAGACTTGAGTTCTCTGAGGCTGGCCATGAAGTTTGGATGAAATGGATAAAGTTTTGTTTAAAAATACATTCAAACTTTAAAAATTTTCAAAAGTATCACTAAATATAAAAAAAATTAAAAATATCCTGGCAAGTTTTTGATGAAAAATCTTAAAATTTTGTTTGAATAATATGTGATTGACGAAATCTTAAACAATTTTAAATTCATAACCTTACCAATTTCTTACAGCTGAAAAAGAAATTTATTATTTGAGAAATTCAAAATTTTAAATTGGGTAGACTAATGTAAATATCGATTTCTAACTTGAATTATTTAAATACTCTGTTAAAAATTAGAAAGTGAAATAAGAGCCCAGTACAATAAAAAGCCCATTTAAATAAAAGAACATGAGCCCACTTATCTTTCTAGCCTTGGTTTGATTTACCGATTGACTGAACCGGTTTTAAACCAAACCTAAATTGAAATCGACGGCTAAGATCCATCATGAACAAAGAAAACGGATGGCTAAGATGTTGCCATTCGTTGTGTTCATCTTGTCGGTTTGACTTGCATGACTCACACGTTGATTTCCACTCTGAGCGACGAAAAAAATCGACCGAGTTCACTATGCAGCTCATTTGAACGATCATTGTCTTCCTCGTATAGAGAAGATTAGGGTTCTTGTGATTCTTCACTAGAATCTTGACTGACCTTTGATTATCTTGCTTTCAATCTTCGTTCTCCTTAGGCGATAGTGACGAACCAAGATTTCATCACTTGGTTCGTTGCTTCCTCGCATTTTCCTTTGACCTAACGATTACAGTATTTGTTTGTTGTAATCGTTGAACGGTTTGAGTTTCTTGACTTCTTCAAAAATGGAGTTTTAGATCAGGATCTTAAAGGTAACATTCTTTCCTTTTCTTTTCTAGTTTTTTTTTCTTCTCTACTCATTTGATCAAAAGTTCATTACTAACCTTCCTTCTGTTTTCTTTGTTTTACCTTTGATTGAGTATATGATTATGAGTAAAGAAAGAAAAACAGTAATCAGAAGATAGAGGGAAAAAGAGAAGTAAGAACAACAATTTACGTGGTTCCGCATTAAGAGCCTACATCCACGGAGCCAACGAACCAAGTGATTTTCTCATTAGTTTCAAAGTGCCAAATATATCCATGTACAATATTTCTCTCTACCTTGCAAGTATGTGCTATGAACTATTTATATACACAAGAATTATCAAGTACATGACAGTACACAAGCTCATAAGATAGGGCCTAGATGGTTTAGTGCTTTAGGTGACATAGAGAGCTTGTTAGAAATTAGGTAGATGCTGTTAGGGAACAAAACGGATAAAGTCTTTGTGCCACAAAGCCTTTTATTAAGAGAGGTGAAATGAGCAAAGCTTTATTATTCATAATTCACATACTCTAGCGTTATATTTGAATTTAATGTCAAACTCCGAAGATGTATGATAAATTCTCGATAACCCATAATCGCTTTCATATTTTTATTTTATTATTGCATCATAATTAATACTATAATTTAGAGTTTATTTGTAAGCCTTATTATTAATATGACATTTTTCTTTGAAAAATTAAACTACTTTACAACTATCTAGAACAACAACTGTAGTAACTTAACGACATCAGTACGCCCAAAAGCTATGATATATATGAGTAAAAATATTTGAACTCTTGACCTTTTAATTATATGTGACACCTTTATCATTGGTGTGTTTGTTTTTCATAAAAAATAATGGAGTGAGATGGAGGAATTAATCTTAGTTAATTGAATACTTGTTTGAGGATTGATGTTAGCATTGGTTGAGAAATATATGTACTTGTTTGGAGATTGGTGTTAGTAGTAGTTGGGTGATATATTTGATGTGAACATTCATGAAGTGGTTTGATAGATGACTTGATTAGTAGTTAAGAGTAGTTATTTACTACTAAATACAAATCAGCGATTTTTGAGTAGTAGTTTATCGCTCATTTCCTACAAAAAGAAAAAAAAAACAAATATAGCCTATTTTTAATTCAACAATAATAAGGATATAAATTATTCAAATCCTTGACTTGTTAATGTTATTTATGTTCATTGATTTATTATAACTATTGTTATTCATCTACAATTTTAAAGCATCTTGTCAACAAGCTGTTAAGCACGATGAAGTTTCAAACACTCCATAATCATGTATATATCATGTTACTTTTTCTTTCTTTTTTTATTTCAAACAAGAAAAAAAAATGTTTAGGTTCGCATATTATGACTCGAGAAATCATGTGATATAGTGAGCCGGCATGAAGTGAAAACTCATGTCTTAAGTTTGCACAATATGATGTGGGAATTCATGTGATCATAATATGCTTGGTTTAATGAATAAGTTTTTGTCTAAGTATTTTCATGTACTTGTTTATGTGTCGAATGTTAAGCATGAATTATGAAAGTTTTTCCTAAAATTCGACGAAGCATATAGAATATGTGAGGTATGATTTTGTGTTTGTTTTATGTGCGGTGCTCAATGAGTATAAGCTACTTACGAGTAGATCACCATGTACTAGGGGTGAAAAGATGGCCAATAGATCGAATATAATTGTGCGAGTACAAATTGGGAGAAATTGACCACAAACCTTACATAGCTAGAGGGCACTACTACTCTCAAATAAATTGAGAGCCAAATACTGATTTTTAAGAT
>JBBMEG010059230.1:0-15015 GCA_037832605.1 Cyclanthera cordifolia
TGGGTAAGTGAATAAAAAATAAAAGTTTGTCGAACTAGGATTTGAGAGGACTATGTAGGAGAAATATTGGACTAATTGAAGTTCAAATCATGAATTAACCACTTTTAAAGCAAAAACCGAAAAAAACACTCATAAACCTATAGGTAAGTGAATAAAAAATAAAAGTTCGTCGAACTAGGGTTTGAAAGGAGTGTGTAGGATAAACATTGGATGAATTTAATTTCAAATCATGAATTAACCACTTTTGAAGCAAGAACACTAAAAAACTCGCATAAATCTAAGGTTATGTGAATAAAATATAAAAGTTCGTCACACTAGGGTTTGAGAGAAGTATGTAGGACGATCATCGGACGAATTTAAGTTCAAATCATGAATTAACCACTTTTGAAGAAACAACTCTAAAAAACTCGCATAAATATATATTGGTAAGTTAATAAAAAATAAAAGTTCGTCGAACTAGGGTTTGAAAGAAGTGTGTCGGACGAACATAAAATAAATTTAAGTACAAATTATTAATTAACCACCTTTGACACAAAAACCCTAAAAAACTTGAATAAATCTATGCGTAAGTGAATAAAAAATAAAAGTTCGTCGAACTAGGGTTTGGGAGAAGTGTGTAGGACGATCATGGGACGAATTTAAGTTCAAATCATCAATTAACCACTTTTGAAGAAACAACCCTAAAAAACTCGGATAAATCTATGGGTAAGTGAATAAAGAATAAAAAGTGAATAAAGAATAAAAGTTCGTCGAACTAGGGTTTACGAGAAGTGTGTAGGACGAACATCAGACGAATTTAAGTTCAAATCATAAATTAACCACTTTTGAAGCAAAAACCCTAAAAAACTCGCATAAATCTATGGTTAAGTGAGTAAAAATAAAAGTTCGTCGAACTAGGGTTTGAAAGGTGGGTGTAGGACAAATATCTGACGAATTTAAGTTCAAATCATGAATAAACCACTTTTGAAGCAAGAAAACTAAAAAACTCGCATAAATCTAAGGGTAAGTGAATAAAAAATAAAAGTTTGTCAAACTAGGGTTTGAGAGAAGTGTGTTGAACGATCATCGGAGGAATTTAAGTTCAAATCATGAATTAGTCATTATTGAAGCAAAAACCATAAAAAACTCGTAGAAACCTATGGGTAAGTGAATAAAATATAAAAGTTCGTCGAACTAGGGTTTGAGAGAAGTGTGTCGGACGAACATAAAATGAATTTAAGTACAAATTATTGATTAACCACCTTTGACACAAAAACCCTAAAAATCTTGAATAAATTTATGGGTAAGTGAATAAAAAATAAAAGTTCGTCGAACTAGGGTTTGGGAAAAGTGTGTAGGACGTTCATGGGACAAATTTAAGTTCAAATCATCAATTAACCACTTTTGAAGAAACAACCCTAAAAAACTCGGATAAATCTATGTGTAAGTGAATAAAGAATAAAAGTTCGTCGAACTAGGGTTTTAGAGAAGTGTGTAGGACGAACATCAGACGAATTTAAGTTCAAATCATTAATTAACAACTTTTGAAGCAAAAACCCTAAAAAACTCTCATAAATCTATGGGTAAGTGTGTAAAAACAAAAGTTCGTAGAACTAGGGTTTGAAAGGTGTGTGTAGGACAAATATTAGACGAATATAAGTTCAAATCATGAATTAACCACTTTTGAAGCAAGAAAACTAAAAAACTCGCATAAATCTAAGGGTAAGTGAATAAAAAATAAAAGTTTGTCGAACTAGGGTTTGAGAGAAGTGTGTTGAACAATCATCAGACGAATTTAAGTTCAAATAATGAATTAACCATTATTGAAGCAAAAACCATAAAAAACTCGCACAAACCTATGGGTAAGTGAATAAAAAATAAAATTTCGTAGAACTTTGGTTTGAAAGGAGTGTGTTGGACAAATATCGGACGAAATTAAGTTTAAATCATGAATTAACCAATTTTGAAACAAGAACCTAAAAAACTCGCATTATTCTATGGCTTAGTTAATCAAAAATAAAAGTTTGTCGAATTAGGGTTCGAGGGAAATGTGTACGACGAACTTCAGACGTATTTCAGTTCAAATCATAAATTAACCACTTTTGAAGTAAAAACCCTAAAAAACTCGCATAAATCTATGGGTATGTGATAAAAAATAATAGTTCGTCAAACAAGGATTTGAGAGAAATGTGTAGGACGAACATCAAATGAATTTAAGTTCAAATCATGAATTAACCACTTTTGAAGCAAAAACCTTAAAAAACTCGCATAAACCTATGGGTAAGTTAATAAAAAAATAAAAGTTTGTCGAACTGGGTTTTAGAGGAGTGTGTAGGACAAATATCGAACTAATTTAAGTTTAAATCAGGAATTAACCACTTTTTAAACAAGAACACTAAAAATTTCGCATAATTCTATGGGTAAGTGAATCAAAAATAAAATTTCGTCGAACTAGGGTTTGAGAGGAGTGTGTAGGACAAATATCGGACTAATTTAAATTCAAATCATGAATTAACCACTTTTGAAACAAAAACCCTAAAAAACTCACATAAACCTATGGGTAAGTTAATAAAAAATACAAGTTCGTCGAACTTGGGTTTGAGAGGAGTGTGTAGGACAAATATAGGACTAATTTAAGATCAAATCATGAATTAACCACTTTTGAAACAAAAACCCTAAAAAACTCGCATAATTCTATGGGTAAGTGAATCAAAAATAGAAGTTTGTCGAACTAGGGTTTGAGGGAAGTGTGTAGGACGATCGTCCGAAGAATTTAAGTTCAAATCATGAATTAACCACTTTTCAAGAAACAACCCTAAAAAATAAAAATGATAAGTTCGTCGAACTAGGATTTGAGAGAAGTGTATAGGAGGAACATCAAATGAATTTAAGTAAAAATCATGAACTAACCAGATGAAAAAAACCCTAAAAAACTTGCATAAATCTATGGGTAAGTGAACGAAAAATAAAAGTTTGTCGAACTAGGGATTGAGTGGAGTGTATAGGACGAACATCAGACGAATTTAAGTTAAAATCATGAATTAACCACTTTTGAAGAAAATCTCTTAAAAACTCCCATAAATCTATGGGTAAGCGAATAAAAAATTAAAATTTATTAAACCACGGTTTGAGAGGACTATGTACGACAAATAATGGACGAATTTAAGTTCAAATCATGAATTAACAACTTTTCAAGCAAAAACCTTAAAAAACTCCTTTAAACCTATGGGTAAGTGAATAATAAATAAAAGTTCGTCGAACATGGGTTTAAGAGGAGTGTGTAGGACAAATATCGGTCGAACTAAAGTTCAAATCATGAATTAACCACTTTTGAAACAAGAACCCTAAAAAACTCGGATAAATCTATGGGTAAGTGAATAAAAAATAAAAGTTCGTCGAACTAAGGTTTGAGAGAAGTGTGTAGGACGAACATCAAATGAATTTAAGTTCAAATCATGAATTAACCACTTTTGAAGCAAAAACCCTAAAAAACTCGGATAAACCTATGGGTAAGTTAATAAAAAAATAAAAGTTTGTCGAACTGGATTTGAGAGGATCGTGTAGGACAAATATGGAACTAATTTAAGTTCAAATCATGAATTAACCACTTTTGAAGAAACAACCCTAAAAAAAAAAAATTACAAGTTCGTCGAACTCGGGTTTGAGAGAAGTGTGTAGGAGGAACATCAAATGAATTCAAGTACAAATCATGAACTAACCACTTTTGACGAAAAAAACCCTAAAAAACTTGCACAAATCTATGGGTATGTAAACAAAAAATAAAAGTTTGTCAAACTAGGGTTTGAGAGGAGTGTGTAGGACGAACATCAGACAAATTTGAGTTTAAATCATGAATTAACCACTTTTGAAGAAAATCTCTAAAAACTCCCATAAATCTATGGGTAAGCGAATAAAAAATTAAAATTTATTGAACTACAGTTTGAGAGGACTATGTTAGACAAATAATGGACGAATTTAAGTTCAAATCATGAATTAACAACGTTTGAAGCAAAAACCCTAAAAAACTCGAATAAACCTATGGGTAAGTGAATAAAAAATAAAAGTTCGTCGATCATGGGTTTTAGAGGAGTGTGTAGGACAAATATCGGACGAATTTAAGTTCAAATCATGAAATAACAACTTTTGAAACAAGAACCCTAAAAAACTCACATAAATCTATGAGTTAGTGAATAAAAAATAAAAGTTCGTCGTTTAGGGTTTGAGAGAAGTGTGTAGGACGAACATCCAATGAATTTAAGTACAAATCATGAATTAACAGTTTAGATGCAAAAACCCTGAAAACTTGCATAAATCTGTTGGTAAGTGAATAAAAAAGAAAAGTTCGTTGAACTAGGGTTTGAGAGGACTATGTAGGACCAATATCAGAGGAATTTAAGTTGAAATCATGAAGTAACAACTGTTGAAGCAAAAAACCGAAAAAACTCGCATCAATCTATGGTTAAGTGAGTAAAAAATAAAAGTTCGTTGAACTAGGGTATGAGAGGACTATGTGGGACAAATTTTGGACGAATTTAAGTTCAAATCATGAATTAACCACTTTTGAAGCAAAAACCCTAAAAATCATGCATAAATCTATGAGTTAGTAAATAAAAAATAAAAGTTCGTCAAACTAGGGTTGGAGAGGAGTGTGTAGGACGAACATGTGACGAATTTCATTTCAAATCATGAATTAACCACTTTTAAAGCAAAAACCCTAAAAAATCGCATAAATCTAAGGGTAAGTGAATAAAAAATAAAAGTTCGTCGAACTAGGGTTTCAAAGGACTATGTAGGACTAATATCAGAAGAATTTAAATTCAAATCATGAATTAACAACTGTTGAAGCAAAAACCCTAAAAAACTCGGATAAACCTATGGGTAAGTTAATTAAAAAAAAGTTCGTCGAACTAGGGTTTGAGAGGGCTGTGTAGGACAAATATCCGAGGAATTTAAGTTTAAATCATGAATTAACCTCTTCTGATGCAAAAACCCTAAAAAAATTTAATAAATCTATGGGTAAGTGAATAAAAAATAAAAGTTCGTCGAACTAGGGTATCAGAGAACTATGTACCACAAATATTAGAGGAATTTAAGTTCAAATCATGAATTAACAACTTTTGAAGCAAAAACCTTAAAATACTTGCATAAATATATGGGTAAGTGAATAAAAAATAAAAGTTCGTCGAACTAGGGTTTGAGAGAAGTGTGTAGGAGGAACATCAAATGAATTTAAGTACAAATCATGAATTAACAACTTTTGACGCAAAAAACCTAAAAAACATGCATAAATCTAAGGGTAAGTGAATTAAAAATAAATGTTGGTCGAACTAGGGTTGGAGAGAAGTGTGTAGGACGAACTTCAAACAAATTTATGTTCAAATCATGAATTAACCACTTTTGAAACAAGAACCCTAAAAAACTCGCATAAATCTAAGGGTTAGTGAATCAAAAATAAAAGTTCGTCAAACTAGGGTTTCAGATAACTATGTACCACAAATATCAGAGGAATTTAAGTTCAAATCATGAATTAACCACTTTTGAAGCAAAAACCCTAAAAAACTTGAATAAATATATTGGTAAGTGAATAAAAAATAAAAGTTCGTCGAACTAGGGTTTTAGAGAAGTGTATAGGACGAACATCTAATAAATTTGATTACAAATCATGAATTAACAACTTTTGAAGCATAATCCTTAAAAAACATGCATAAATCTATGGGTAAGTGAATAAAAAATAAATGTTCGTCGAACTAGGGTTGGAGAGGAGTGTGTAGGACGAACATCAGACAAATTTAAGTTCGAATCATGAATTAACAACTTTTGAAGCAAAAACCCTAAAAAACATACATAAATCTATGGGTAAGTGAATAAAAAATAAAAGTTCGTCGAACTAGGGTTTGAGAGAAGTGTGTAGGATGAACATCAAATCAATTTAAGTACAAGTCATGAATTAACCACTTTTGATGCAAAAACTCTAAAAAAACTTGCTTAAATCCAAGGGTAAGTGAATAAAAAATAAAAGTTCGACCAAATAGGGTTTCTGAGAACTATGTACAACAAATATCAGAGGAATTTAAGTTCAAATCATGAATTAACCACTTTTGAAGCAAAAACCCTAAAAAACTAGCATAAATATATGGGTAAGTGAAAAAAAATAAAAGTTCGTCGAACTAGGGATTGAGAGAAGTGTGTAGGACGAACATCAAATGAATTTAAATACAAATCATGAATGAACAACTTTTAAAGAAAAAACCCTAAAAAACATGCATAAATCTATGGGTAAGTGAATAAAAAATAAAAGTTCGTCGAACTACGGTTTGAAAGGAGTGTGTAGGACGTACATCAGACGAATTTAAGTTCCAATCATGAATTAACCAGTTTTGAAGCAAAAGCCCTAAAAAACTCGCATAAATTTATGAGTAAGTGAGTAAAAAGTAAAAGTTCGTCGAACTAGGGTTTGAGAGGACTATGTAGGACAAATATTGGACAAATTTAAGTTCAAATCATGAATTAACCACTTTTGAAGCAAAAACCATAAAAAACTTGCATAAATCTATGGGTAAGTGAATTAAAAAAAAAATCCTCGAACTAGGGTTTAGAGGACTATCTAGGACAAATATCAAAGGATTTAAGTTCAAATCATTAATTAAGCACTTATGAAGCAAAAAGCCTTAAAAAACTCATAGAAATCTACGGGTAAGTGAGTAAACAATAAAAGTTCGTCGAACTAGGGTTTGAGAGGACTATGTACGACAAATATCAGACGAATTTAAGTTGAAATCATGAATTAACCACTTCTGATGTAAAAGTCCTAAAAACTTGAATAAATCTATGGGTAAGTGAATAAAAAATAAAAGTTCGTCGAACTAGGGTTTGAGATTATTGTGCAGGAAGAACATCAGACGAAGTTAATATCAAATCATGAATTAACAACTTTTGAAGCAAAAACCCTAAAAACTAGCATAAATCTAAAAATAACTGAATAAAAAATAAAGTTTGTCGAACTAGGGTTTCAAAGGACTATGTAGGACAAATATCTAAGGAATTTAAGTTTAAATCATGAATGTACCACTTCGGATGCAAAAACCCTAAAAAAATAAAAGTTCGTCCAACTTGGGTTTGAGAGAAGTGTGTAGGACAAATATCGGACGAATTTAAGTTCAAATCATGAATTAACCACTTTTGAAACAAGAACCCTAAAAATCTCGCATAAATTTAAGGGTAAGTGAATCAAAAATAAAAGTTCGTCAAAATAGGGTTTGAGAGAATTGTGTAGGATGATCACCGGACGAATTTAAGTTCAAATTATGAATTAACCACTTTTGAAGAAACAACCCTAAGAAACTCGTATAAATCTATTGGTAAGTGAATAAAAAATTAAAGTTCGTCAAATTAATGTTTCAGAGAAGTATGTGGGACGAACATCAAATAAATTTGAGTACAAGTCATGAATTAACCACTTTTGATGAAAAAACTGTAAAAAACTTGCATAAATCAATGGGTAAGTGAAAAAAAAATAAAAGTTCGTCGAACTAGGGTTTGAGAGAAGTGTGAAGGACGAACATCAAATGAATTTAAGTACAAGTCATAAATTAACCACTTTTGATGCAAAAACTCTAAAAAACTCGCATAAACCTATGGGTAAGTGAATAAAAAATAAAAGTTCGTCGAACATGGGTTTGAGAGGAGTGTGTAGGACAAATATCGGACGAATTTAAGTTCAAATCATGAATTAAACACTTTTGAAACCAGAACCCTAAAAAACTCGCATAAATCTATGGGTAAATGAATAAAAAATAAAAGTTCGTCGAACTAGGGTTTGAGAGAAGTGTGTAGGACGAACATCAGACGAATTTAATTTCAAATCATGAATTAACCCCTTTTGAAGCAAAAACCCTGAAAAACTCGCTTAAATGTAAGGGTAAGTGAATAAATAATAAAAGTTCGTCGAACTAGGGTTTCAGAGAACTATGTACCACAAATATCAGAGGAATTTAAGTTCAAATTATGAATTAAACACTTTTGAAGCAAAAACCCTAAAGAACTTGCATAAATATTTGGGTAAGTGAAAAAAAATAAAAGTTTATGACGAACATGAAATGAATTTAAATACAAATCATGAATGAACAACTTTTGAAGCAAAAACCTTAAAAAACATGCATAAATCTATGGGTAAGTGAATGAAAAATACAAGTTCGTTGAACTAGGGTTTAAGAGGAGTGTATAGGACGTACATCAGACGAATTTAAGTAAATCATGACTTAACCAGATTTGAAGCAAAAACCCTAAAAAACTCGCATAAACCTATGGGTAAGTGAGTAAAAAGTAAAAGTTCATCGAACTAGGGTTTGAGAGGACTATGTAGGACAAATATTGGACGAATTTAAGTTCAAATCATGAATTAACCGCTTTTGAAGCAAAAACCATAAAAAACTTGCATATATCTATGGGTAAGTGAGTAAAAAAAAAGTTCGTCAAACTAGGGTTTCAGAGGACTATCTAGGACAAATATTAGAGAATTTAAGTTCAAATCATTAATTAATTACTTTTGAAGCAAAAGCCCTAAAAAACTCGCATAAATCAATGGGTAAGTGAGTAAACAATAAAACTTGGTCGAACTAGGGTTTGAGAGGACTGTGTACGACAAATATCAGACGAATTTAAGTTCAAATCATGAATTAACCAGTTTTGAAGCAAAAACCCTAAAAAACTTGCATAAATCTATGGGTAAGTAAGTAAAAAGTAAAAGTTCGTCGAACTAGGGTTTGAGACGACTATGTAGGACAAATATTGGACGAATTTAAGTTCAAATCATGAATTAACCACTTTTGAAGCAAAAACCATAAAAAACTTGCATAAATCTATGGGTAAGTGAATAAAAAAAAAAGTTCTTCGAACTAGTGTTTTAAAGGACTATCTAGGACAAATATCAGAGGATTTAAGTTCAAATCATTAATTAACCACTTTTGAAGCAAAAAGCCGAAAAATCTCGAATAAATCTATGGGTAAGTGACTAAACAATAAAAGTTCGTCGAACTAGGGTTTCAGAGGACTGTGTACGACAAATATCAGACGAATTTAAGTTCAAATCATGAATTAACAACTATTGAAGCAAAAACCCTAAAAAACTCGCATAAACACATGGATAAGTGAATAAGCAATAAAAGTTCGTCGAACTTGGGTTTGACAGGAGTGTCTAGGACAAAGATCGGAAGAATTTAAGTTCAAATCATGAATTAACCACTTTTGAAACAAGAATCATAAAAAAATCGCATAAATCTATGGGTAAGTGAATCAAAAATAAAAGTTCGTCGAACTTGGTTTTGAGAGGAGCGTAGAGGACAAATATCACACAAATTTAAGTTCAAATCATGAATTAAGAACTTTTGAAACAAGAACCCTAAAAAACTCGCATAAATATATGGGTAAGTGAATCAAAAATAAAAGTTCCCCAAACTAGGGTTTCAGAGAAGTGTGTAGGACGATCATCAGACGATTTTAAGTTTAAATCATGAAATAACAACCATTGAAGAATTAACCCTAAGAAACTCGCATAAATCTATGGGAAAAAGAATAAAAAATAAAAGTTCGTCGAACTAGGGTTTGAGAGAAGTGTGTAGGACGAACATCAAATGAATTTATGTACAAATCATGAATTAACCACTTTTGATGCAAAAACCCTAAAAAACTTGCATAAATCTATGTGTAAGTGAATAAAAAATAAAAGGTCGTCGAGCTAGGATTTGAAAGGAGTGTGTAGGAAGAACATTAGACGAATTTAAGTTCCAATCATGAATTAACCACTTTTGGTGCAAAAACCTTAAAAAACTCGCACATGTCTATTTGTAAGTTAATAAAAAATAAAAGTTCGTCGAACTAGGGTTTGAAGGAGAGTGTAGAACGAACTTCGAACGAACTTAAGACCAAATCAGGAATTAGCAACTTTTGAAGCAAAAACCCTTAAAAACTCGCATAAATCAATGGGTAAATGAATATAAAATAAAAGTTCGTCGAACTACTATTAGAGAGAAGTTTGTAGGACTAACATCAAAAGAATTTAAGTACAAATCATGAATTAACCACTTTTGATACGAAAACCCAAAAAAACTTGTATAAATCTATGGGTAAGTGAATAAAAAATGAAAGTTTGTCGAACTAGGGTTTGAGAGAAGTTTGTAGGACAAACATCAGACGAATTTAAGTTTAAATGATGAATTAACCACATTTGAAGAAAAAACCCTAAAAAACTCACATAGATCTAAAGGGAAGTGAATAAAAAATAAAAGTTCGTCGAACTAGGGTTTGAGAGAAGTATGTAGGACGATCATCGGACGAATTTAAGTTCAAATCACGAGTTAACCACTTTTGAGGAAACAACCCTAAAAAACTCGCATAAATATATGGGTAAGTGAATAAAAAATAAAAGTTCGTCGAACTAGGGTTTGAGAGAAGTGTTTAGGACGAACATCAAATAAATTTAAGTACAAATCATGAATTAACCACTTTTGATGCAAAAACCCTAAAAAACTTGCATAAAAATATGGATAAGTGAATAAAAAATAAAAGTTCGTTGAACTAGGGTTTGAGAGAAGTGTTTAGGACGAACATCAAACGAATTTAAGTACAAATCATTAATTAAAATCTTTTGACGCAAAAACCCTAAAAAACTTGCATAAATCTATGTGTAAGTGAATAAAAAATAAAAGGTCGTCGAGCTAGGATTTGAAAGGAGTGTGTAGGAAGAACATTAGACGAATTTAAGTTCAAATCATGAATTAACCACTTTTGGTGCAAAAACCCTAAAAACTCGCACAAATCTATGGGTAAGTTAATAAAAAATAAAAGTTCGTCGAACTAGGGTTTGGGAGGAGTGTGTAGAAAGAACTTCGAACGAACTTAAGACCAAATCATGAATTAATAACTTTTGAAGCAAAAAGCCTTAAAAACTTGCATAAATCTATGGGTCAGTGAATATAAAATAAAAGTTTGTCAAGCTTCTTTTAGAGAGAAGTTTGTAGGACTAATATCAAATGAATTTAAGTACAAATCATGAACTAACCACATTTGATGCGAAAACCCAAAAAAACTTGTATAAATCTATGGGTAAGTGAATAAAAAATAAAAGTTTGTCGAACTAGGGTTTGAGAGAAGTGTGTAGGACGAACATCAGACGAATTTAAATTTAAATGATGAATTAACCACATTTGAAGAAAAAACCCTAAAAAACTCACATAAATCTAAAGGGAAGTGAATAAAAAATAAAAGTTCGTCGAACTAGGGTTTGAGAGAAGTATGTAACACGATCACCGGACGAATTTAAGTTCAAATTATGAATTAACCACTTTTGAGGAAACAACCCTAAAAAACTCGCATAAATATATGGGGTAAGTGAATAAAAAATAAAAGTTCGTCGAACTAGGGTTTGAGAGAAGTGTTTAGGACGAACATCAAATAAATTTAAGTACAAATCATGAATTAACCACTTTTGATGCAAAAACCCTAAAAAACTTGCATAAAAATATGGATAAGTGAATAAAAATTGAAAGTTCGTCCAACTAGGGTTTGAGAGAAGTGTGTAGGACGAACATCAAATGAATTTAAGTACAAATCATTAATTAAAAACTTTTGACGCAAAAACCCTAAAAAACTTGCATAAATCTATGGGTAAGTGAATAAAAAATAAAAGGTCGTCGAGCTAGGATTTGAAAGGAGTGTGTAGGAAGAACATTAGACGAATTATGTTCAAATCATGAATTAACCACTTTTGGTGCAAAAACCCTAAAAACTCGCACAAATCTATGGGTAAGTTAATAAAAAATAAAAGTTTGTCGAACTAGGGTTTGGGAGGAGTGTGTAGAACGAACTTCGAACGAACTTAAGACCAAATCATGAATTAACAACTTTTGAAGCAAAAACCCTTAAAAACTCGCATAAATCTATGGGTAAGTGAATATAAAATAAAAGTTCGTCAAACTACTGTTAGAGAGAAGTTTGTAAGACTAACATCAAATGAATTTAAGTACAAATCATGAATTCACTTTTGATGCGAAAACCCAAAAAAACTTGTATAAAGCTATGGGTAAGTGAATAAAAAATAAAAGTTCGTCGAACTAGGGTTTCAGAGAAGTGTGTAGGACGAACAACAGACGAATTTAAGTTTAAATGATGAATTAACCACTTTGGAAAAAAAAACCCTAAAAAACACGCATAAATCTATGGGTAAGTAAATAAAAAATAAAAGTTGGTCGAACTTAGTTTTAAGAGGAGTGTAGAGGACAAATATCGCACGAATTTAAGTTCAAATCATGAATTAAGCACTTTTGAAACAAGAACCCTAAAAAACTCGCATAAATATATGGGTAAGTGAATCAAAAATAAAAGTTCCCCGAACTAGGGTTTTAGAGAAGTGTGTAGGACGATCATCGGACGATTTTAAGTTTAAATAATGAATTGACAACCATTGAAGAAATAACCCTAAGAAACTCGCATAAATCTTTGGGAAAAAGAATAAAAAATAAAAGTTCGTCGATCTAGGGTTTGAGAGAAGTGTGTAGGATAAACATCAAATGAATTTATGTACAAATCATGAATTAAGCACTTTTGATGCAAAAACGATAAAAAACGTGCATAAATCTATTGGTAAGTGAATAAAAAATTAAAGTTCGTCCAACTAGGGTTTAAAAAAAGTCTGTAGGACGAACATCAAATGAATTGAAGTACAAATCAATAATTAAAAACTTTTGACGCAAAAACCCTAAAAAACTTGCATAAATCTATGGGTAAGTGAATAAAAATAAAAAGGTCGTCGAGCTAGGATTTGAAAGGAGTGTGTAGGAAGAACATTAGACGAATTTAAGTTTAAATCATGAATTAACCACTTTTGATGTGAAAACCCAAAAAAACTTGTATAAATCTATGAGTAAGTGAATAAAAAATAAAAGTTTGTCGAACTAGGGTTTGAGAGGAGTGTGTAGGACGAACATCAGACGAATTTAAGTTTAAATCATGAATTAACCACTTTTGAAGAAAAAACCCTAAAAAACTCGCTTAAATCTATGGGTAAGTGAATAAAAAATAAAAATTCGTCGAACTTGGTTTTGAGAGGAGTGTAGAGGACAAATATCGCACGAATTTAAGTTCAAATCATGAATTAACAACTTTTGAAGCAAAAACCCTAAAAAACTCGCATAAACGTATGGGAAAGTAAATAAAAAATAAAATTTTGTCGAACTAGGGTTTGAGAGAAATGTGTAGGACAAACATCAAATGAATTTATGTACAAATCATGAATTAACCACTTTTTATGCAAAAACCCTAAAGAACTCGTATAAATCTATGGGTAAGTGAATAAAAAATTAAAGTTCGTCAAACTAGGGTTTGAGAAAAGTCTGTAGGACGAACATTAGATGAATTTAAGTACAAATTATTAATTAAAAACTTTTGACGCAAAAACCCTAAAAAACTTGCATAAATCTATGGGTAAGTGAATAAAAAATAAAAGTTCATCGAACTAGGGTTTGAGAGAGTGTAGGACGAATATCAAATGAATTTAAGTACAAATCATTAATTAACCACTTTTGATACAAAAACCCTAAAAAACTGGCATAAACCTATGGGTAAGTGAATAAAAAATAAAAGTTCTTCGAACTAGGGTTTGAGAGAAGTGTGTACGACAATCATGGGACGTTTTTAAGTTCAAATCATCAATTCACCACTTTTGAAGAAACAACCCTAAAAAACTCGTTTAAATCTATGGGAAGTGAATAAAAAATAATATTTGTCGAACTAGTGTTTTAGAGAAGTGTGTAGGACGAACATTAGACGAATTGAAGTTTAAATCATAAATTAACCACTTTGAAAGCAAAAATCTTAAAAAGAACTAGCATAAATCTATGGGTAAGGGAGTAAAAATAAAAGTTCGTCAAACTACATTTTGAGAGGACTGTGTAATACCAATATTGGACGAATTTAAGCTCAAATCATGAATAAACCACTTTTGAAGTAAAAACCCTAGAAAACAAGCATAAATCTATGGGTAAGCAAATAAAAAATGAAAGTTCATTGAACTAGGGTTTGAGAGGACTATGTAGGACAAATATTGGACAAATTTAAGTTCAAATCATGAATTAACAACTTTTGAAGCAAAAACCCTAAAAAACTCGCATAAACCTATGGGAAAGTAAATAAAAAATAAAATTTTGTCCAACTAGGGTTTGAGAGAAGTGTGTAGGACGGACATCAGACGAATTTAAGTTTAAATCATGAATTAACCACTTTTGAAGAAAAAACCCTTAAAAACTCGCATAAATCTATGAATAAGTGAAGAAAAAATAAAAGTTCGTCGATTTTGGGTTTGAGAGGAGTATGTAGGACAAATATCGGACGAATTTAAGTTCAAATCATGAATTAACCAATTTTGAAACAAGAACCCTAAAAAACTCGCATAAACCTATGGGTAAATGAATAAAAAATAAAAGTTCGTCGAACTTAAGTTTGAGAGGAGTGTGTAGGACAAATATCGGACGAATTTAAGTTCAAATCATGAATAAACCACTTTTAATGCAAAAACCCTAAGAAACTTGCATAAATCTATGGGTAAGTGAATAAAAAATAAAAGTTTGACGAACTAGTGTTTTAGAGAAGTGTGTAGGACGAACATCAGACGAATTTAAGTTCAAATCATGAATTAACCACTTTTGAAGCAAAAAGCGAAAAAAATTCGAATAAATCTATGGGTCCGCAAATAAAAAAATAAATGTTTGTCGAACTAGGGTTTGAAAGGACTGTGTAGGACAAATATTAGACGAATTTAAGTTCAAATCATGAATTAACCACTTTTGAAGCAAAAACCCAAAAAAACTAGCATAAATCTATGGATAAGCGAATAAAAAAGAAAAGTTCATCGAACTAGGGTTTGAGAGGACTATGTAGGACAAATATTTGACAAATTTAAGTTCAAATCATGAATTAACAACTTTTGAAGCAAAAACCCTAATAAACTCGCATAAACCTACGGGTAAGTGAATAAAAAATTAAAGT
>JBBMEG010059241.1:0-15013 GCA_037832605.1 Cyclanthera cordifolia
TTTGGAAGATATTAAAATGATAAGCTGAGATTTAATTCAAGGAAATTTAAATTTGACCAATATCTTTGGAATATTTTGGAAGATAATTTAAATTGGAATAACTTGAATTTTTTGCTCTCACCTATACTATTTTTTAAAAATATAAAATTATGGTTAATATTTCTGGGAAAATTGGGTAGCCATCAATTTAAAAGATAATTAAATAAAGATTTTAAAATTAAATCAATTATCTTTGGAAAATTTTTTGATGGGATAATTTTTGGAAATCTTTAAACTTTGTGTTCATTTAAATATTAAAATATTTTTCAAAAATATTTGGGAAATATTTAAATGGTTCCTTCTTTCCTTGTCAAAGATTCCTGAAGATTAAAAGATAAAGACCCAAGATATGTCTCGGAGAATTAAATGTAATAGGATTGCATTTTATTTAATTTCCTATAAATATAATAAACATTACATTTGTCAATTACTGTTTTAAATTATACTTACTTGTTTCCCTGTTTTGATTGTTGCCTAAGGTATGTCATATAGATTTAAAATCTCACCATAGGTTAAAAAGATTCATGCATTCTAAATATGTGTTAGATATATTTTAGGAATTAGATTCCATATTTAGGATTGTTAATCAACATGTGGTCTCATAAATAAATATTATATGTTTATTTTTCTTGATTATGCTGAATGTGAGGATTATAATGTGACTTAAACAACTTGTTCATTAGAGGAATCAGTGACATTTAAGGAGAAAATGTAATCACAGGGGTAGAACAGATTTCTTGTCCCAGCTGTGAATTACGAACAAGTTCATGAAGGATCATATGACAGATGACCGATTATATATGTGGACGTTAACTTGTCCTATAGTGCGAGAGAGTTTAGCACATGCTTTTAGTGAATAAGTCTATTGTTAACAAGCAGGGATTGGATCCCAATTCGTTCTAGCTTCGAATCTAGAGGTCAACCGATAACCAGGCTAGCTCAATTGTCGGTACACTTTTCCATTAGAGAACGAATTTGAAGAATTCAAATTCATAAATTAATTATGTTGGACATAATTAATATGAGTGTTAAGTTTAATGTATAAACTTAAATAATTAATATATTGGATATATTAATTCAATTTATTGGATAAATTAATTATAAATAATTATTTGATAATTATTGAAAAAACTTAGCTAATAATATGTTGCACATATTAAAGTTTAAATAATTATTGGATAATTATTTAAAGCGGAATTATAATAAATATGTTAGACATATTTGTTTAATAATTATTGGATAGTTATTAAATGAAGAGTGTTAATTAAATATGTTGGACATATTTATTGAATTAATGATTATGAGATAATTATTATTCATAGAAAAATTAATATATTGGATATATTAGTTGTAGATATTTATTTATTATAATATATTGAATATATTATGAACTTGGGATTTATTGGATAAACATCAATTAAAAATAAATAAAACCAAATTCAAATTGGGATGGAAATTGTTTGATTTTTCCTAATATCTTTTATAATTGGATATTAAAAGATATTATATTTTTCTAATTTAAATATTCACTTTTCTACTATAAATAAGAGGTCTGAGAGTTCTTCATTCTGCCATTGAGTTCTCTTGTTTAAATACTTCTAAACTCATTTCTCTAAAAGGCTTCCCACCAAGCAGACTAATCAAGAAGGTCTATAGCAAGTTCATGGAATTAATCACGATCATATCCAGCATAAAGACCTACCAGAATTGATCAGATGTGTTAACCAATGTGAATTTTTGTTTACAACATGTCAATCGGGGTTAGGGACCCAAAAATGAACTTATCGGTTTTATCCAAGGAGACCTAACTATCAAAAACGGGTTTAAGGACCCAAGACTTGATCAAACCCAATTGACTCGATCAACGCTGGTCAAATCACTAAAATAAGGTTCAATAGGATCAATTATAGGCAATTAACATATAAGGATAAATTTATACAAGAATTTCTAAACTAGTCAAATGGTAATTGTACAATAATCAATAAAGTCGCCAAAAACCAATCTTTGGTATGAGAATGGGTTTTTCGTCAAATCCTCCTTAAGTCTTGGCTACTGGCCGGTGACCAAAAATATCCAAAAAGATAAAAAATCTCAAAATCTTAGTGTTTGAAATTGTGAATCACAAAAAGGCTATTCTAGATTTGGTGACTTTTCTTGAAGAATCAAGAAAATCTCCAAGATCATATCAAGAATCAAGAAATATTTAATAATTTATAGCAAGAGGGTTACCTAGCATGAGAATAGAGCAATCTAGAACATGGGAAGAAAAACGACACAAACTTTTTGGGATCGCCTAAGGTTTGCGACAACCACAAAGAGAGAGAAAAAGATTATGTTTCTTTCTTTCAAACTCCACAACCAGCAAAAAATTTCTTTTACATAGCAAGGAATATTATAATTACCTTGGGTATTAGATCGAGGAAGAAAGAACAAAGAAACAAAGATTCGAAGGTTCTTGAATTCAAAAAACGCCAACAAATCCTCCTAGAGTTTTTTATTATAACAAGGTGATAAAAAATGAGTTTATTGGCTTGATAAGTAGTTTAAACTTCGAGGTTAAGAGTAAAAATAAATAAGCTTGAAGAACAATGAACGATGAAGATTCACGAATGACAAAACACGAGGAAGAATTCACACTTCTTTTGGTGTAAGAGGCAACAAGAGTTGTGGCCAAGAGGGAACACATATTTTCTAAATTTTGGGAAAGAAGGTATGTTGTGGAAACCCTAATCCAATTCTAAGAAAGAGTATTTCTAAGGCTAACTTTTGGATAATTACGGTTTTCCCCCAAATATTCTAAAATCGCCTATTTGGCCAATTTTTGCTACAATTGAATTTTAGCCCATATGGATTAAAACCATTATAACCATCAGATCTAATCAATAGTTAACACCTTAAATTAACTGATATCAACTTAATTATATAAATAAACAATCCAAAAATTTTGGGTAGTTACAATACTCCCCCCTTAGAAAACTTTCGTCTTCGAAAGTTAGCTAAGGTCGAGCAAAAACAAAACCAAGCAAGGACAATTAACACAACAACAAACATCATAAAAAAACAAACAATCATTCAATCATCTGGGAAATTAATCAGAACCACGAACTACCTCTCGAAGGCTTTCCTCGTCAATCTTTCTGCGTCGGATCATAAATGCAATCAACTTTTCATGCCTTGCTTTACCTATGTAGCACTACTTTAAAAAATTCGTCTTTGAAGAACTCTTAAGTGGGCGGGGGTGAACCATTTGGTCTTGCCTCGAAGGTGAACTCCTACCACCACGACACAACATCGTTCAGGACATGCGCTACACACCTCGATATATGAACATCATAGTATCTTTTAGGGCAAAATAGATACTCTATGTAAGTTAACAAGGTAGCCGCATCGTGTGGAACCTAAAACATGAACTCTTTCGAATTTTGTCTCTAAAACTCTTTGACATACTTGCCTCTCTTTAAGGCCTCGTCTATGCCTTCAAGCAAAACTACTAGAACTAGCTGCACCTTGTGAGCTGGTGGAACATTTGGCACCCTTCGTTTTAGAATTATCCTACATGGAGACAATCAATCTAAATGGACAAATTCATTAGTCCGAATCCTTGCATAGAAAGAATAATCTAAGTTCATGTAATTTAGTTTTTTTTTTTTCTTTTGTTCAATCGTTGAGAGGAAAAAGATCTTTTAGATCTCTTTCCTTTTTTTACAATTCCTTAATAGCGCAATCTTTTTTTTTTTCCTATTACTCTTACCCCTAGATAGTATATACCTTCCTTATTTTTATATTATTTGTATATTTATGTTGCCTAAGTGGATTATCTTGAGCCATATATACATGACCTTGGTCTAAGCTAAAAAACAAAAAGACTATTTCGAAAACTAATCAATGATGACCCTCCATGAATTCGCCTATATAAGCCGCAGCTAAAGTTGCAAAAATAAGAGCTTGAATACCACTTGTAAATAATCCAAGGAACATAACAGGTATAGGAACTACTAAAGGTACTAAAGAAACAAGAACAACAACTACTAATTCATCAGCTAATATATTTTCGAAAAGTCGAAAACTAAGTGATAAGGGTTTTGTGAAGTCCTCTAAGATGTTAATGGGTAAAAGGATTGGCGGTGCTACTAACAGGAGAGGGACTGGTGACACAAGCAGTGCCACCAGAACTACTGTTGCAATTTCTTCATGAACTACACAAACTGTATCTCATGCTTTGCTCCACAAACATCATTCTAATAATCTCTTTAAAGGTTGTGGCATTATTATAATTAGATACAAGTTGAGGAGAAAACGCCTCTACTAACTTTCTCGAATTTCCCAAAGCTGGCCTAACGGGCGACACCTCATCATAAGGTCAGGTGCTGGGTCGACGATTGCCTACACCACTAATAGCGACTAATTTCTCAGTATTTGTTGTTGCCACTTCAATACTCTTGGTTGTCACTGAAATTGAAATGGTGCTCCGAGTAACTCGTATGTTAGCCATTCTCAAGATCCACTTACAACAAGATACTATGTTAGTCTCTTCTTTTTTACTTTGTTTTCCCAATATGTATAAATTAGTAAAACAAAGCATAATATTCACGGATGCTTTAGTATTTTTTAATGCAACTAAAATAGAAATAGAAGTTTTAACTTTTTATACCATAGAAAAGTAGATATCTTAACCACGTAAATATTATGATCATTTTGACATAACTTTTCAGAATAAATTGTATAGGCCTGACCTAGACTAGGGTTCCATCTAGGCCTCTACCCTATATGCATGAGTAAATCGATCTTTAAAACTAGAGACACGCTGAATAGTGTATTAATTGAAGGAAAATCATAACTAGTTCGTAAATAAGGTACCAAGTTCCAAAACATAAAACGAAGTAGTAAAATTGTCACATGTCTCTAAACATTAAATATAAGCATAAATAGTATAATATCAAGAACAAAACTGACTGAACAAGCTCATAGTCTCCTAATCATCGAATCAACCATCTATGTAAAGCTCGTGCATACCTGTGGAAGCCTATAGAAGAAAATAGTGAGTTCTTAAACATGATTAAGGCAAGTAGTGATAAATGTACTTTAAGAAGATAAATGGTTAGTGAATAATATCGTCGGGGCCTTAGATGGTATTTACCTACGTAGACTTAAGATAATACAAGATTGTCCGCTTGGGTATCATATGTAACATGATTACCTGGCATGACTTATGATGATGATATAATATATCTAGGTATCGTTGATAACGAGCTTACCTGTCAGGTTTTATAATAAAGTAGATATTATGTCTATGTATCATATAAGGATTGCCTTCTAGATCTTACAATGAGGTATAAATGCAGGCATGGGTATCATATGAGAATAATTACCTTCCGGGTCTTACAGTGAATAAATAGGAATGATGGGTATCATAGGACCTACCAAGTCTTATAATCATAAACATATGCGGAGTTCAATGAGATGACGTGCTAACAAGGCATAATAATAGAACATGCTCGCATAACAGAACAACATGTGTAACATATTAACATGTTTACCTAACATGCAATTCAGTAAAGCATACGAATCAACAACATGAGCAACCAATCATATGAGGCATATATCAATCATGAGAATACATTTAGAATCAACACAGTATACCGTCTAATTAAGATAAGATAAGACAGTACAAGGAATGACCCCTTCGACGTCGGAGCATTTTGTCGCCGAAGGTGTCAATTTTCGTCGCTTTTGGCTTCAGCGACAGAGATCTTTTCATCGTCAGTTTCGTCGCTGTTCACACGAGATTTCACCGCAAAATAGGAGAGCGAGACACTTATAAATGGGAAATATATATTTGTATTGATTTGAATATGTGTGAATGTGGAGTACAATCTCTAATTTATTCCTCTGATTCTTTCTCTGTCATATACAAATACTTCGAGGGCTTCGCAGCTTGTCTCGAATGTAGAATTATCTCAAGGGCTTTGCAGCTTCTTCTTGAGGTTGAATTTGTTGGTGTTCGATCGGCCTTGGCTTGTTGATCTTTATTATGGTTGGTCTTTGACTGGTTGATCTTTGGATCGGTCGTTGATTTGTTGATCTTTAGATCGGTCGTTGACTTGTTGATATTTGGATCGGTCGTTGACTTGATCTTGGATTGGTCGTTGACTTGTTGATCGTGGACTTCTTGATCTACTATGATGATCTGCTTGTGATGAATACGAAGCGTGTTCTTCGTGTTTGAACGACTTGCTTATGAAATCGCTTCACCTTCTATGTGTCTTTTGATCCTTAGAAATTTGGAGAGTCTTCCTTCTTGATGAATTCTCTCTGTAGTTTCAAATCTCGGACTCCTGAAAATAAAGGAAAGCTTCTCTATTTATAGAGCTTCTATGGACTCAAGACTTGGGCCTTGATGAGCTTTTGCGCTTGGGCTTTGATGAGCTTTTGGGCTTGAGCCTTGGGCTTGGTCCATTGGACTTGTTTACATGGACATAGGTCTTCGTATGAACTTGGGCCACCATTTAAACTTGGGTCTTATTTAATTTTGACCAAATTTCAAAATAAAACAAACTTTTGATCCAATTTAATTTTGAGAAATATTGTCTCAAAAGTTAATTTAATTTTGTCATTAAATTTGAGATGATGATGTGACAATTTATGATTGACCGAAATTTCTCAGTCAACCGTCGCATTTGACCCGTCGGCGAAGCCAAATGTGACGAAGGCTTTGCTTTTGTCGGATTTGCTCTTCACATGCGACAAAATTTCTCTCTGTCATCGAAGAAGGCAAATGCCACGGATGTCGCCTATGTCGCCTTTGCCTACCACCAGCGACATAATATTATTCTGTCGTTGTGGATGGCAAATGTGACGGAGGTTTGTTTCTATCGCATTTGGTAGGAAAATGCGATAGAGGTGACCTCCGTCACATTTGCTCTCTTCTTCTCTTTTTTTTTTTTGCTGAATATTTTGAAATAGTTGTTTATTGTTGCAAATCCTTGAAAATTATGTTTTTAATTGGAAATGTTTGAGTCATTTGAACATTCAAATTATAAAAACAAATTCTTAAACATTGATAACAAAAATGAAATAGTAGAATTCATTTAAAAGTAAATAGAGTTCATTACATAATGACAAAATCTTAATACAATCTTAATAACAAGAACAACGAATGGAAAATATAGAACGGCCCTAGCCACGACACATAATACATACAAACGATGTTCGAATGATGGCTAACTTTGTTGCAGGATAGCCATCATTCTTAAGACTTATGTGAAAAGAAAGTTAAGTTAAGTTCAGAATATTGTGTACCTTTCACTTAGATGATCCGACACCGCCCCTGCCCTTGAGCATCCTTTCTTAGTTGGCTATTATCACGTTTTGCTTTTCGATCAACTCCTTGACCTGTTCTTTCAGTTGCATGTTCTCCAATAATAGCCTTTCAGTTTCAAGATCTCGTTGAGATGCACTACTAGCTGAAAGAGGAAGGAGATGTTCTTCCTCGTTTCTCAGGGGTCAAGTACGTCTTGCCTCTTATGCCTGCCGCTCACCTTCCTAACACAGTTTCGTATATTGCTTCCTCTGTTAATGGGGTCCTGGTGCAATGGATAATCTCTCTTAATACATTCATCTTCTCCTACATAAAAAAGAAGTAACTTTATGTTAGTGGAGCTCTTGAAATAAAATTACTTTAATTTAATAATTAAGTTCATAACTTACATTTCTCTCATTTGCTTCATCATTAATCCATTCACCATTTGCATCCTTGCAACGAAATGCCTTGAATGCATCAACGGGACTAATGAGATCGTGTCCAACAGCGACTCTCTAAATTCAAAAATGGTATTTATTGTGAAGTTAATATTAAAGAAATCAATTATGAACACGTATTAAGAAAAAAACAATAGGTTCGCACCTCTTCAATAATATATACGATGATATAGGCTCGACTTGATGGTTGTATAGCAGGGCGGCTCTTGCTTTAACTCCCCGCTCATTGCTAAGACGCCCACTTGTTGCACAAGTAGTGCCAATCTTCGATGTCGCTTACAGTATAGTGGGGCATATTCATTCGTTCTTCCACTGTTTGTTTACTAAAAGAAAAAGAAAAAAAAAGTTAACTTCATTTACTAAAAAGATTATATAATAAAATAGATATATTTAAGTAGATAACGTACTAGTTATGTGTGTATAAGGTGTATCTATAATCCTTCAACCGGGATTTCATTAGTTCCTCGATTACATTGCTTATGAGCTTATTATCCAAATCGAGGTCAAAGTGAGTCTATCAAGAGGTGTAAACAAATGAAATTAGTATCATCAAGAACATTGAATACTTAAATGTAAATATAAGGATTAATTACCAAGAGGTTTTGTTTAACAAATTCCTTTTCTGCCGGAGTGATTTACAACCAATCTGCTACCCTCATAGGAAAGGAATGTCAAACGAGTACTCCGACCTGGTTGCTCAATGCGTTGGCGTTCTTTCTAACAACCTTCTTGTTCTCTTCACAGAACTGAACTTTTAGCCGTCCCTCCTTAGCGACCCTTTTGCTCAAGTTTTCACCCTTCGACGGGCCTTAATATCGAGTAGTACTACTACTACTACTACCTAAATCCATAAAATGGACTATGAGATCGGAACATTTTAACGTCATATATAAAACTTTATAAGAATTCGATCTTACCTCTAGCCTGAGTACTAGCTTGAGTAGCGCATGTCGCAGGTATGCAATCAAGCTCCGTATTAGCTTCGGTTTTGTCAAAAATCTAGTCAGTAAGATGTCTCGATGTACTAGACACTGTTAACCTACAATTATTAAAAGTAGTGTTTTCATAAGTCAAATTGAAATAATGTATACAAAATGAAATAAACAATTAAATTAATACATAATCTTCATCATTACTATCGACGTCATCATCCTGATCTTCGTCATTAATGAATATCTTTTCATCTACTTCATCACCATTCACAAATTGCTAACCCAATGTTTAATCCTAAAAACTGTTTAACACCTTCAACGTATTCAAAGGATAATTTGTCCATATTTCTAACCCAATGTTTATTCATATTTTCTTCCAAATTAATGTAACACACTCTTTTTGTTGTTTGAACGAACAATCCTATATATGATTCGTGTAAACAAATTTATTAGAATGTGTTACATTAATTTATCTAAAAACTAAAAACTAAAAACGAAAAAACCTAATTCATAGTCTTAAAACAAATAAACGAATACCTAATTCCTAATCCATAAACTAAAACTAAATTCAAACTTAAACCTAAATTCAAAAACTAAAAACAGAAACCTAATTCGACAAACTATCAACTAATTATTCGTAATCGTAAAACTAGAAACTAAAAACTTCAAACTTAATAAAAATTAAACCAAAGCCTAATTCTAAAAACAAAAAACTAAAACCTAATTCTAAAAACAGGTGCTGGTTGAGAAATGAGAGAGCGGTGGAAATTTTGAGAGAATTTGGGAGAAAAATGGAAGAAGAAACGGAGAAATGGAGAGGAAATAACGAGTTCCACATTTTGTAATCGGGGGAAAATGTGACGGAATAAGGCCCCGTCGCATTTTCCCATTAAAAAAATAATAAACGTTTGGGCTTCGGCGACAAAACCGCTTCTCTGTCGCCGAAGCCCAATCATATTTCCGCCCAAAATTGGTTTGGGGGGGGGGGGGATATCAGGCTTCGGCGACAAGACAACTCTTTTATCGCCTTTGTCATTTAAAAGATCATAAACGGTTGGGCTTCGGCGATAGAAGAGCGATTCTGTCGCTGAAGTCCAATCATTTTTATACGCCCGAAGTGGTTTTGGGGGGAAAAGAATGAACAAAGGAGACATAACCGCTCTCTCTGTCACCTTTGCGCGATTTCAATTTTTTTTTTTTTTTAATCTAAAGGTGACAGAGTCAGCTCCCGCTTTTGCCTTGGGAGATAAATAAATGATATCATAAAATATTAGGGCACTCGGGGCTGTCTAAGGTCTTCCAGCGAAAAACTATTGTTCTTTCCACCCCTTCTGAAAGTTTGGGCATGCTACCAGGGGAGAAAGTTTACTCCTAGGAGTGAGGTAACATCCCACCGTAACATCAGGATGTTGGCAGAAACTGTATAGTTAAAGGAGGTTCTTTGCGCTGAGGGGACCCTTGAAGCCGGTGAACAAAATTTGTTCTTTTTTGCAGGCTTCTCGTCCTCGGTAAACAAATTATAATGTGGATATTCGTTGACCATTTTTCGGCATCAACATGTACTATACCTTGGGTTCTTGTTTTAAGTATAAATGTTATATTCAAAATTGAATTAAATATTTAATGTATAGCCCTAATATTTTATGATATCAATCAACTAAATTTAAGTTATTATCAAATATCTTTGGAAGATATTAAAATGATAAGCTGAGATTTAATTCAAGGAAATTTAAATTTGACCAATATCTTTGGAATATTTTAAACTTGAATTTTTTGCTCTCACCTATACTATTTTTAAAAAATATAAAGGTGACAGAGTCAGCTCCCTGTCGCTTTTGCCTTGGGAGATAAATAAATGATAATAACGAACAAATATAACTCAACAATAAATGTATAATTATTCTAAAAAATGTGTCTAGATAAAATAATAACAACAACAATGTAATAAACCATTATGAATGAGAAAATGTAATAATTTACTTAAACTACATAAATTGCATCTTACCAACTTTTGAAGATATTGTTAAACAAAATTTTTCTTAAAATTGGAACGATAATCTTCAATTATATAAGTAAGAAATCTTACAATAATTGAGAGATAAAGAATTGAATATAAAAGAAAATTTGAGACGAAGAATAAGGAAAATAAAATTTTCATTTATTTATTGTTACAATGAAATAGGAAAATGAAGAAGTAAAAAAAGTCTTTTTTTTGAACTAATTGTTGTGGAAAGAGTAGGACTTTTTATAATGGATGAAAACGTGAGTCTTACAAAAAAAAATTTGAGCTTCTAAATCCTTTAGAAATATCAACATTAAATATAATTAAATTAATAATTAATGGTGATAGATTAAATGTATAATTATGGTAGGAAGGTGAATGAGTGGAAAAGATAAAGTTTATGGTTATCTTGTCACCAAAAAAAGAGAAC
This sequence comes from Cyclanthera cordifolia, assembly GCA_037832605.1. Taxonomy (NCBI): domain Eukaryota; kingdom Viridiplantae; phylum Streptophyta; class Magnoliopsida; order Cucurbitales; family Cucurbitaceae; genus Cyclanthera; species Cyclanthera cordifolia. The sequence continues at coordinate 11,162 of JBBMEG010059241.1, forward strand.
TATTTATTCACAAAGTCACAGTTTTGAACTATTTCAAAAAAAGAAAAAATGAAAAAAAAAAAAATGAAACATTTGTTGGCATTTATTTAAAGAAACTGTGAGTTTTATTTTTTAATTAATAAAATAGTTTATTGGCATGATTTGTAACTATAGAGTTCATACATAAATATAATAGTGTAAAAATGATTTTCAAAATAAATCACATTTAACATAAAAATATGAAATATGATATGATATATATATATATAATTTTTTTTGATTACCTATGATATGATACATATTAATTAAAACTGTATGTTAATTTTAAAAAAAAGAGTGACAAAATAAAAAGACCATAATGCAGTGAGCGTTTTAGTTTTATTTATTCTTAATTGAAAAAATTTAAATGAGCGTAATCTTAAATATTTTAGCAAGTGAAAATTACTCTGCATATTCAAAGCTTTATAAATTCTAAATATGAATTACAAATTTATGTGTATTTTAGAAAGAGTTATAAAATAAAAAAGAAATAAAAGGCTTAGCGATAGTTGGGTGTTTTAGTTTATTTATTTATAATTAAAAAAAAATCAAGTAATTTATCAGTAATATAGCAGCATAATTTGTATTAAAGATTTGGTTATTGAGTATGATTTAATTTTAATTAATTATTATTTTTTGGTCAAGTTTTCACTTTCCAAGAAATCCCAGTTAACAGCTGAATGTGGCGGGAGAGCAGTTTTAGAGGGGTAAAAAGAACAAGCATCCAAAACACAAACCCTAGGGTTTATGATTCGGAACGTTTGAATTGAAATCATTTCTAGCAATTCTCCAATTGCCGCAGGTGCTTGTTTCTCAATGGCCTCTGTTTATAGTTCATTGTCAGAAAGCTTCCGGAGAGTGCTTCCAATGGCAGTCCCAGCGTTTTTGGATTGCCTTTTTGCTTCTACTGGGTTGTCTCCTTCGCAGCTTTTTGATTCACTTCTTGAAACTTTTCCGGACAATATTGATGTACTACTCTGGAAAACCCTTACTTTGTCAATTGTAATATACTTTTAGGTTATGGAAAATATGCAGGCTAAATACATATTGATTACGGTGGCAAGTAACTATATACGTGCGTGTGCTCTGTTTATGAAACTCATTATGTAAACTATAGTATAGGTATTTATTTATGCATGTATGCAGCTTCTATATATGTTGTTGCTTTTCTTTTTACAGTAATAATAATTGAAGTTGTTTTGGATAGGATGTCACCACGAATGAGGGAAAGGTTGATGTTGATCAATGTAGTTACATCACATCTTTAGTGTGCGCGCTGTGCCACATACTGAATAAAAATGGTCAGTCACCATCATGAGTCTTAATTTTCCAAATGGGTTTCCTTTTTAATCTGCATTTCATGGTTCTGTACTACATGAGAAATGTTAGCTATTTCATATTATATTATTCATGTACTACATTCCACTCGTGACAACTCTGTTACAATGGATTTATCTATAATCTGTTACGGTTTCATTTGGGTCATAATGCGTGTTATTGTCCAGCAATTGAATTAGTTGGATAGAATGTTTGCTATTATGTGCGGCTGATCTTATGGTAAACTGCTTCAATCCTCAGGTGCTGATCCTGATGCTTTGAAATCATTTATATGGATAAGTTTTGTTCCTTTGATAAACAAGGTCGCTACGTTGAATCGAGAAATGCTAAACCAGGTACCATTTTATAAAAGCTAATTTGATTTGATGATAGCTGGACCTTCAATTTCTGACTATGTTGTTGCTTTATACTAGCTATTCTGTTGACTTCATTTCTTGATGTTAGGTCTTTCAATCATTCATCAATGTTGTCTCTAAGACGAAGTCATGGTCTATTGTTGAAGCAACTTTGATTCCATTTTGCATAAGTTCAGCCCTTTATTCTATGAATGTGCTGCAAAGTGAAGATTTGAACACCTTTGAGGGTGATAGATGTTCTGTCATTTTGGGCTCAACGATGAAAGCCTATGGGTTCCTTCAATTACCATTAGCGTGCAATGTTTTGGCTGTAATCTTAGATGCTGCCCTTTGTGATAGACATGCATCACGGACATCCGATATAGTGCTGTCAAATGGATGCCAAAAAGCTAACAACTTTACTGTTAAACTAATTTGGGATATTTGCAATTTATCTGAACAAATGCTCTTACAAAGCTCGGATCATCGATCTTGTGCTATTTGTTATCTTCTTCCTGTAACTTTCGAAGCACTTATTTCGCACTACACATTTGATATCTCCATTGAAGGGCATGCTTCTAATATGTCCAGGTTAGGCTTACAAGTTCTTTGAACTTTATGTTCTAAACATGTGGCATGCCCTAATTTTAGAATTTTGAGACGACCCGCCGAGCTGAAAGCAATTGGTCAATGATTGATAGAGGCTACAAGTTGTGCCGATGCCTAACAGGCTAACAATACGAATAATTTTAGAATTCTGTTTCACATCATTGTTTTCTTAATGCATATTTTTTTTTGTCTTACAGGAATCTTTTCCTCACAAAAATATGGAAATGTTGCAAAAAACTATTTTCATTAGGAACATTGGAGAGAAGAGATGCCTACAGGATTTTGTCTCTTACTTTATGCTTTTTTCCTCACAATGAAGAGCTTGGAGTTGCTGGAATGTGTGACAATGGAGAAGAATTTGACGTTAAGGCTGATAAAGATTTTTGGAATGAAATTAAAAGAGGCTTGGTAGTCAAGCATACCTTTTGATTTTTTTTCTCTCGTTGATTGAGATTCATTTACTTGTACAATAAGGGACTTCAGAACATCTTGAAACATTTTATTCTTGTTTGTTTTAAATAAATAAATTTAATATTTGTTGTTGGGTTGATTATGTTTGTTTGCCTATTTAGGTGGATAACGAGACCTTAGTGAGGAAGCAATCACTTCATATATTGAAGAAAGTACTATCGTTAGATGGTCAAGGAAATACATCTACAGTTCCAAAGACAATTTCAAGTGGAAAAGATAGTAATGCTCATGGTCAGGGCATTACAAAAAGAGAAAGATGGGCCAATACAGAAGCCAATTCACTTGGTGTAGGGAAAATTTGCAGCCAACATGAAATGGTTTCTAATAGCAGGCAGCAACAATGGGAAGTATTTGTACTTCTATATGAAATGCTTGAAGAATATGGTTCGCACTTGGTTGAAGCTGCTTGGAATCACCAGGTTCATTCACATATAATGTTCTCTCAATATTCATCATTAGTTTATTTCTTTCATTTTTCTTGTTGTAGCTGTAGTTTTCGTTGTTTCTTAAATTCCCCTCCCTTTCTCTTATTGACATTTAGTCTTAGGAGGATGTCTAGTTCTTCACATTTTATATGCTATGTTGTTTTCTTTTTAAAAAATTTGTGTCTTCCATGTTGTGTGCATGTGTTTGTATGTTATGCATTTCATATGTTTTCATGCATGGTAGTATTACATTTACATCCATTCCTATTCTTTGTTAATATATAAATCAAATGAAGTTAGTTATTTTCTTAGTCATATGCATGGTGTTAAAGTTTTTTTTTCGTGGTTTCTTTGGAAGGAAAAATGATTAAAATTTCAATGATAAATTCAACACATTAGAATTCTGTATGATCTTGGACAGTTCTTTGCCACTACAGAAGTGTCTTTAATTACTCTATTTTTACTAAAAGAAATCATCTACTGAAATTGGAGGGCTTTTGTTTGACCCTTCCTTATTTTTGGATTTAGAACTCTTCATCCTTTTTTCTGTTCTATTTTTATAATACATTCCTCTTGTTTTTTGTTAGAATAAATTATAGGATTATATTTAGGTTGGTTAAGATTGTATCTAGATATTATAGGATTATATTTAGGTT
>JBBMEG010059303.1:0-15006 GCA_037832605.1 Cyclanthera cordifolia
GCAAAATAAACATTAATTTTCGAATTTTATAATATTTTATGCAATTTTTCAATTTTAAACTTATTTTTAATGTTTTACGTTACAATTTGTTCAGGCTATAAAAAAACATGAATTTAGTTGTAAAATGAAGATTTGGATGAATGAAAAATAGTTTTCTACAAGAGTTTCTTTCTTAGAGATTTAGGGTAAGTTCTTTGCCATTTGTTTCTAAGTTTCTTTGCAATTCTTGTGATAGAGTGCATGTGAGCCATTCAATCTAACCTTGATCAAGTTTGATTGTGGAGTGACTGAACTAGAACAAGATCTTTTATATCTTGCTTCTAGATCTTTGATCAAATATGTAATCAAAATTCTAGCATTTTCCTCTTTGTTGTTCCAAATCTATAAAGAGGTATTAATCTCTTAGATTCAAGGGTTCTTGCTTCATTATAAGCTTGAATCTCTGGACTCTGAAACTACCTTCTTACGCTTCTTAGAAATCACCTTAGATACAAAATATTTAAAGATGCCAATGAATCCATTGATATAAATGAGGAATAACACTACCAAACTATAGAATCCACCAATCTAGGAATTAATATAATTCATAACAGAAAAAACACTAGAATGAGGGATTTTTTCTGCCAAACCAACACCCTACATCACACATATATGAAACCTAGCCCAGTCCATACCTATCCAGCTTCTAGCAAAGAAGAAGGAATCGACACCTTTCCTTCTACAAATGATCGACCACCAAACTCTGAATTGAACTACTTGTAAACGAAAATAAGGAAGACGAGAAGAAGAATATTGATGTTGCAAGCTAAACATTCAAAACAACACCTTTACAACCCCAAACTTCAATAAAACCAACCATTCATGATATGATGCTTGAAATGTACAAAGAAAGAAGAAAACTATAAGAAGATCGTGATGGATAGATCAATTTCGAGCAAGATTTGTGAAAAATTGCAAAGGGAAAACCAATTGGAGGGATGAGCTGAAATGTGGTGTTGTTTTTCGAAAAGATGAAGGATACAAGTTCTATAGCACCAAGCACCCATAAAATTTCAAAATATCGACCCATAAATTATAAGTAATCAAAAGAAGAACTAAGAACTTGTTTTAATTATATTTAAACCACATAAGCTCATTCCTTCTCAATTTAACCCTTTAAAATGAAAAAAAATATGTTCATATAAGATTCTCATCTAAGACCTATGCGGCGGTTTGTTACAATCACTTAACTTTAAACTTAACACAATAATATTGATTAGATATATAATGGTCCATATTTTCTATCTGTAATGAGGTGGCATAACATGCATGTATATTAAAAACAATCATCAATAAATATTAAGAAATAATTATTTTTACCAAAAGAACTTGATTTGATTGGTTCACAAAGATCAGTGTGAACAAGCTCTAGTGACCTTCGTGCTCTTGAAGTAAATTATTGTGAAAAACTCATTCTTGATTGTTTGGCATAAAGAAAACCTTCACAAAATTGATCTGGATGCTTAACTTTAAACTTAACACAATAATATCGATTAGATATGGGAATTTTTTTATGATGCCGTTACATGCTAGTAGTCTCAAACCATCAAAGTTCAAATGTCCAAATCTCATGTGCCAAATCCAAGATGGATCTTTCAAGCATAACTTAAAGCATTTTGCAACGACAGTTTGAATGTTCAATAAAAATATTCTATTTTTTGTCATTTGAACTTTGGTAATCATATTATCATGATTATCTCTTATTGAAAGATTATAATCCTTCATCAAAATATTATAGCCTTTCTCCAAGAGTTGTCCCAAACTCAAAATAGTGTTCTTCATATTTGGCGCATAGTAAATATTAGAGATAAACTTGTGTTTATTAGTCTTCAAGTTTATTAAAATATTTCCTTTACCTTTCTCAGGAATTTTCGTTGCATCACCGAATACGATCACTAATTGATTCATCAAGTTCCACGAACATTTATTTATTTCCACACACGTGATTACTAGCACCGCTATTACGATACCATGAACTATTATCACTTGTCTCTTCTCCTTTACATGCTAAAAGCAAAAGCGGTTCACTATATTTAATTTCTTGCTCAATATAGTTGGCATTTTCTTCAACTTTATTTCTACATTCTCATGAATAATGACCATATTTATGACAAGTATAACATTTAACTTGGCTTTACCGTACTTTCTGTCATTATTATTGGATATTCCACTATATGGTCTTGATTACATTTGTCTAACAGGATCTCTTGATGAACTAGTACATGCAGTACTTTCAGCGAAATTTCAATCATTGAAATTTCCTTCACCTCATCCTCTGAAGGAGCCACGTCCACAAGTCTGACTGCATCCTCCACCTAAATTATTTGTTTCTTGTTTTCCTTCTTTATTTTTCAACTGCAACTTTGATTGAAAAAGTTGCTCAATTGTTTGATTGTTCTTCTTTTCTTCATGGGTTTGTAAAGTACCCGCTAGTTGACCAACAAACATCGTACTCAAATCTTTTGATTCTTTAATCGCTACAACGATAAAGTTGAATCTTTCTTCCAATGAGCGAATTATTTTTTCAACTAACTTGTTCATCATTCAATGCCTTACCATATCTTTTCATTTCATTAACTACCGTTAGCAATCTTGAAGTATAATCTGAAATCGATTTTCATATGTTGTGATTCATAATCACCTCTTAATATTTGAACTTCTTAACACGATCCACTCCTTTGTAAGTATTCTCCAAAAAGTTTCATGCTTGTATCACAGCAGTTGCTTCAAAAATATTCTCAAAATTTATATCATCAATTTCTTGATGAATAATGGCGAGCATCTTTTCGTCTTTCTTTCTAGTATTTCGCATAACTTCTCTTTGAGCTGGATTTAGAGTCTCATAATTTTCAGGGTCATTATAGCATCTATCAACTGTTTTTCAAGAATCTTGTGGACCAAGTAGAGCTTTCATTTAAATACACCAACTACTATATAATTTTCCTTCTTCGAACAAGACACTTGGAATAGAACCATATTGTTGTTTGCCATTTGCAAAAATAATTATCTTCTTTAAAACTCAAGCTCTAGTGCCACTTTGTTGGAAGCGTGATATAATCACTCACAAAACAAAGAATTCAAACAAAGAATATTTCACTTTTATTAAATATTTTATCTCAAGCTACAAACTTGATTCACACTTTTTTCTCTAAGCTCACTTTACTTTGATTTGATGCTTGATATATCTACACATACAACGATCCTATTTATAGGTTACCATAGAAATTTCTAGATCTATAATTTACATTTTACATGTATTTCGTGAATGTAACTTTCTACTTAATTAATACAATTTTCTTAACTCATATAAACTTATTACAACTTCATTAATTAAAAAAAAAAACGGATGAGATTTATTTTTCATAACTTACTCTATTAAACCATGTTTACTTTTTAAGCAGATGAGAACAAAAATAACTATAAATAACCTTGCTTCATTCTTTATATAAACCAAAGATAAAAGTGTATAATTCTCTAGAAAAATATGAAGTCACACACCATTTCGGCCATAGTCCTTATTGTTTTTCTCATTTTCAGTGGTAACAACCTTCTTCTCTCTCTCATTACAATATTTATAACTATTTTATGATAATATATGCCTTAAATTTTGATGCCCCATCATTACTTAGTCAGCAAGTGAAACCTCGGTAATTGGTCGGAGCAATGTCTCTGAAACCTAAGCAAAATTGTAATGGAGTATGAGCTTTTATACAAATTGAATTGTTTATTGTAATAAGGTTTTATATATGAGAGTGCAATATATAAACTTTTATAGAACTTTAATCACTCTAAATTGTTTTTCTTTTTTTTTTTGTAGACGTTAACACGTTGTTAGTTGACCACGTAAATTTGTGTGTATTTTTTGAAATTCACTAATATCATAAATAAAATGTTGGAGTTTGACATGGCGTAGGTGAAGAAATGATGAGAAATGTGGAAGGATAGTGCAAGAAGGTATTGCCAATATCCCAAGTACAACCATATATAGCCAAATTCAATTAGGGTCTGAATCAAATGGAGTTTGTTTGGGCATGCTTACATGTTTATGCGTATATCTTTGTTGATCTTTAATTCAATAACAATACTCATATCAAGTAAACTTTAACTTTACCAATGAAGGAACTTAAATTAATTGGAGAAATTTGATTCGCTAATATATCAAATAATTATATTTGGCAATGAAATAAGAACAATCAAAATAAATTACGGAAATTGTAATGAATATTGTAGTTTAGGCAAAATATTACAAACCTATTTATTTTTTAAAGTATTTGTAAATTCTATTTTATATTTATTTTTATATATAAATTTTGAATTTTTAAATTACCATTTTATTTTATTTTTTTTAATAAAACACCATCCCCAAGGCTCGAACGCCCCAACTGCGCTATTAGCTAGTAATAATTTTTTTGTTCAACACTTATATATTATATATTGTTTATAATACTTTTTTATTACATGTAATACTATTTATAATATATATTAATAATACTCTAGTTATAAATAATCTTATATTTATTATAAATACGTATCTATAATATTATTGTATTTAAATATAATATTTATTTAAAGAACACAATACAAAACTATAATATTACTATATTTTTATATAATATTGTATTTATATAAATAATAATATGTATTTATTAAAAGTAATATTGTATTTTTAATGATGTATTTATAAATACGCGTTAATAATATTGTATTTTTTTAAAAAAACTTATTGTATTTAAATATAATACGTAGTTTAAAAACACAATACAATATTGTAATATTATTGTATTTTTAAATAATATTATATTTATAATAATAATACGTATTTATAAAAATAATATTGTATTTATAAATATTAATAATATTATATTTATTACAAATATGAATCTATAATATTACTATATTTAAATATAATACGTATATAAAAACACAATACAATATTGTAACATTATTGTATTTGTATATAATATTTGTATTTATAATAATAATAATACGTATTTATAAAAAATAATAGTATATTTATAAATACACATTAATAATATTGTGTTTATTATAAATATGTATTTATTATATTACTGTATTTAAATATAATACGTACGTAAAAAACACAATATAATATTATAATGTAAAGGTACTTTCGTCATTTCATATAAATAAAGAATACGAGAATTTTTAAGAAAAAATAAGTTTTGCTATTTTTTCTAAAAATGCATATATTTGTAATATTTTACCGTAAATGGTATATTCTTGAAAAAAACCTAATAAATTAATCAAAATTATTAATTTTTAAATTATTGCGTTTGAAAATTCAAATGACGATGAATTACAATTAAATATGAACTTTTAAGGTTTAAAGTGATAGTATCTCACTAAAATTGCATTTAGATATAAGTATGTAATTAGATTTATTTTATTAAAAAGTGGATATTTAAAAAACTGAATAATGAATTCAATATTCACTAATACATAAATAATTGAAACATTGATTAAAGAACATGGTATATTGATGATCCCCTCTTGTCAAAGGTAATTGTGGTTCAAGTTCATGGGCCAGTCAAAGAGTCAATTTCATTTCTTTAAATGATGAACGTTAACTCATAATCTTCATTTTATTCTTTTAAGTTAGGTCATTGTGTTGATATAATTTAACAACTTATACTTCTAATAATTGTTGAAATAATTATTAATTCTGATTTAATTTTATTATTTTATTTAATTGTGAGAGATCGTGTAATCGTGTAATGCAAGAAAATTTAAGATCAATTGGTTTTTAGAGTAATGGGATCGTGTGAAAGTGATTATGTTTAGTGGATTTGGTGGATTAGTGCGCTTTATTTTTATATCTGTAATTGGCTTTAAATATAGCTTCAATGAAAAATAAAGAGGGAGAGACAGGGAGAGTAAGTTCTTCTGTCATTAATATTTTGTGTATATTTACTCTCCCAATTACAACGTTTCTTCTTCTGTGTTGTTAATTATTTTTCCAAAAAATTGGTATCAGAGCTAAACGATCGATTATTATGAATAATTCTAGCTAATTATCCGTTTCAATTCTTGATGGAAAGAATTTTAACCGGTGTTCTGTACAGATGAAGGTTTTGTTTGATTACTTTGAATTATGGGATATTTTGGAAAATGGAGTTTCTGCATTAGCTAAAAATGCAATTGATGTCTAACGAGTAGCGCATCGTGAACCGAAAAAGAAAGACAAGAAGGCGTTGTATTTCATCCACCAAGGATGAATGATGAGACATTCGAGCAGATCGAAGAGCAACGACCTCAAGTGAGGCCTAGACTATTTTGTCAACCTCTCATAAAGGTGATGAAAAGATTGCGTCTTCAAACCCTAAGACGTCAATATGAGTTGCTGATGGAGAACACAGAAACGATGTCTACATCAATAGAATATTGGCATTGACAAACCAAATGAAGACCAATGGGGAAACACATCCAGAGCAAAACAAATGTGGAAAAGATTTTGAGATCTTTAACTCCCAGATTTAAACATGTTGTTACTGTCATTGAAGAGGCCAATGACCTGTCTAAAATGACAGTTAGGTTATTATCTGGTTCCGTATGAGCGCTTGAGAATGACAGTAAATTAAAAAACCAATTGAACAAGCATTGCAAGCACAAGCCTCAATTGGTAGCTCCTATCACAAATATAGTAGTTCACGAGACAGAGGACGTGAATGTGGCGGCACCTATTCCAACAAAGGTCGTGGTGGCCAGAATCATAGCAGCAGTAGTTCTAATTCTTCTTCGCAACAAAGAGAGCACAGAGGTATGTATAATAAATGTGATGTTGAATGTTATAATTGCCACAAGCATGACCATTATGCAAATGAGTGCATATCAAAATGTGATAACCAGGTTGCCAATTGTACTAAAAAAGATTGTAATCATGAATATGACGAAGAAGATCATGCATTATTCATGCTAGCTACATCAAATGAAACTCCAAACGACCAGACTTGGTATTTGGATACAGGCCACACAAATCACATGTGTGGTCATAAATAGATGTTTGCGATGATAGAGCAGTGAACACAGTTTTCATTTGATATAAACAAGGAGGGTACAAATTGATAGTAAGCCGTGATGTTACATTTGCAGAAGACGAGGTATGACAATGAAATACAACAGATGATATGGATTTAAAAAAGCGTTATATTTACGCTTTAAATGATGATACAGATGTACAAGATAGAGTTACTTAAGAAACACTTGCAGTTCAACCTGAAGTTGCAGTTACAATTGCAACTACTATGAAAAGATCAAGAAGAGAGCTGCGACAATCTGTACATCTTTAAGATTATGAAGTTAATCTTGATGATGGAGTTAAATGATGATGGAGAAATAGTCCATTTTGCTTTTCTTGCAGATTTAAAATCAGTTGAAGTTGGAGATGCCATTCAAAATCCTAAATAGCAAAATGTGATGAATGAAGAACTATTGACAATTGAGAAGAATAATACTGCAATTGACTGGTCTTCAAAATGCAAATGATGAAATTGACAAAAACAAAGCAAAGTTCGTGGCGAAGGGATTTAAACAAAGAGAATACAATGATGATTATGAATAAATAGTTTCTGATGTCCAAATGGAAACTATTGATTTGGAAGCACAAAAGCAATAAAAATTCACCACTTCAAATTGACATTTCTCAAAAGAATTTTAGATCAGCTGGTTTTTAGAGTTATTGGATCGTGGGATAGTGTAATGTTGTGGATTTACTGGATTAGTGCGCTTTATTTTTAGATCTGTAATTGGCTTTAAATATAGCTTCAATGAAGAATAAAATGGGGAGACAGAGAGGGTAAGTTCTTATTAATATTTTGTGTATGTTTACTCTCTCAATTACCACGTTTCTTCTTCTGTGTTGTTAATTATTTTTCCAACAATAATGATGTTTATGAAGAATGGTCAATCTTTTTGATTGATATCTCTCTTGTCTAGAGATCTCCATTGTTATAGAGCACATTGAGCGTGACTACTTAATTAATTCAATTGGTTTGATTTTTTTCTAAAACAGAACATGATATACCTAACAAATACCTATGATAATTATTACATTTTAAAAGAAAAAGGCAGGAATAAATAAAATTATGTGTAAATGTAGACAAATATGTCAAGATGATCGAGTTGGTCAAATTTCTCTGCATAATTATATAGATGATTCAAGAAAGTATAGGTTCAAATTCTAGATAATAAAACAATTCATTGCACAATTTTTGCTTGTGGTCGGCAACATATAAACATACCGGGTGGTGGTCATTAAGACCTGTTTGATAGTCATTTTGTTTTTTGTTTTTGAAATTTAAGTTTACAACTTCTACTACACATTTTTTATTATTTTGATACATCAATCTTACTTGTGTTTTTAAAAATCAAATCAAAATTTAAAAGATAAAAAATGGCACTTTTAAATACTTGTTTTTGTTTATGAAATTTGGTTAGAAGTCACATACTATCTTGAGAGAAAATCAAACGTATGTATAGAATTTGAATAAATACAAGCTCTCAAACTAATCCCAACACCGTATGTTAAAAGCTAACTATTTTCTAGCTCGGAACACCAATTTGCAATTACGTAATTACATTCATTGTTATTAAGATACGAGCCGTGATCCATGAGAATTTCCAGTTAGTCCACGAGGGCTATGCAATCAGCATTAGTTGAAGCATTTGAAGAGCACCAATTTGAAATTCTGGTCTCCTTGTGAATGAGAATGGTCACTCTAGCAATCTACATAAAGGGCATTACAATATCATGATCCATCATTTATCCCTTCCATATTTATAGAGTCATTAACTTCTTTAACCAATCCACTTCAATTAAGTTGATGAGTCATCAGTCAGACATTAATTTTGGATCGGTTAAGTAAGAAGTAAAAAACAAGTGGGCTCAGTCATTAGTAGATCTGAATTTTTGACAAAAAGAAGAAAAAGACTTGTTACTTTTATTTAACGTTCTTCGTTGCAAGAGTGGTTTTACTCCACTGATGAGTTTGTATTTTTGTAAAGTGATTTGTGAGTTTTTTTTCTTGGAGAGAAAGTGAGAGAAATCATTCCTTACAAGTTGTAAACTGATCTTGTTATTTTCTTTCTCTTATTTTAGTGGAACCTCCGTTGATAGCAGAATTAGACAGACTACATTGGGTGAATCTATATCAATTCACTACCAGTTTCTATTCTCTCATACTTGATTTATCTATCGTTCTTGTTGTTTGGAAGTTTAGGCTAGTTTATGTATACTTTTAGGCTTGATATTTTCCAATTTTATTCCGTGATTAATTTAGAATACAAACTTAATCTAGGACAAAGCAAAAATATATAACTGTCATAATTGTTGGATTTACTATAATTTGACGGCATTGAGCCTAATTTTTCCAAACAAGTGGTATTAGAGCATTAGGGTGTAGAACGATGGTTGGAGCGAGATGAGAAATTGATGACTTTCAATGGAATAGATTTTTTATTTTTGAAGCGTCAGATAATGGATTAGCTTTAACAAATAATGTTCAGAGTAATGTGGCGAAGGCGACGACAACAGAAGAGCTGATGAAAACTTTGTCCAACATGTGTGAAAAATCCTCGATAAACAACAAGGTGTGTATCACACAACTCAATTTTTAATTAATTTAAAAATGATTGAAGGTACATGTGTCACTTCCTATATTAACGAGTTTGATTTATTAATTAATAAATAAGTTATTGTTTACTTAGATTTTAGTATGAATTAAATGTTATTTTTTTGTTAAGATCTTTACCTGACAATTGGAAAACTATGAAAGTTACAATTTCAAATTCACGTGGAAAAGAGAAATTTGAGTTTTTCACAAGTTAGAGATTATGATATTGCAGAAGAGATTCGTAGAAAGGACTCAGGTGTTGCTTCTCCTTCTAGTTCAATATTGTACGTGGAAAGAGACTTGAGTAATAACAAAAGTTAAGGTAATCGAAAAAAATAGAAGTAATTCTAGGAATGGAAGATTTAGGTCTTGAAACTGTGGTAAAACATGACATGTGAAAATTGAAGGGAATGAAGTTTATGTAAACGTTGTTGTCGATGAGCAAATATTGATGCTCTAGTTCTTACAGTAGAATGTTTTCATGAAACATGAGTGATAAATTCAAGTGCGTCATTTCATATATCTACAGATAACATTGGGTTGTAGAAAATCATGGAAATATGTATTTAGCAAATGAAGAGCATTTAGATATCATTGGGATTGATGACATAAAATCGAAAATGGCAAATGATTAAAGGCTAGAACTTGGAAGTTACGTCATGTTCAAAATTCGATGAAAATTGATAAACTTTTTGATTATGTAGGGAAGTTAGACACAATGATTGATATGAGACATTGTTTTAGCCAAGAAAATTGGAAGGTTACAAAGATGCCATGGTAATTGCTCGAGGAAGCAAGGCAAGAACTTTGTATATACTATAATAATGATAAAGACATGATGGTTGTTGTAGATAAATCATGTAGAACTAATTTGTGTCACAGTAGGATGGGACATATGAGTAAAAAATGTATGAAAATTATTTACTCAACACGGTAGTAAAAAAGTTGAAATTATGATGAGGCAGTTCAAGTACAAGATTATATCAAGTGAGGGTTAGTCATGGAAGTTTAGATGGATATTTCTCTTTTGAAGAATTTGATATGACAACTAGCTGAGTAACCCAGAGGTAATAAAGCTTTGTAGAACAAATGAGTTTTTAGAATCAAACAAGAACCCGAGGTAGCAAAAGAAAATGGTTTTGAACTTTAGAGAAGCTTATATGGTCTCAAATATGCAACCAGACAATGAAATGAGAAGTTTGATTAGTGGTGTGTGCAATAGTGGATTTAGAGATATTAGGCGGATTATTGTTGCTACATAAGATCTAAATGTAACTCGTATGTTATATTATGCTATATGTTGAAAAGTTGATAGTAGGTGCAAACAAACAAGAAATTTTGTCGATAAAGAGTGAATTTTCTTAAGAATTTTATATGAAAGATTTGAGAGCTGTCAAATAAATCTTAGGAATAAGGATTGAGAGAAAACATGGTATATTGACATTGTCACTGGAAGAGTATGTAAAAAAAAGCTAAACAGATTAACATGGAAAATGCAAAACCTGAGAGTACTACTTTAGCTAGTCACTTTAAACTATCTAAAGAGCACTCACGCACTAAAGAGCAAGATATAAACAAAATGGCTAAGGTGTCATATATATGCTTCATTTATAGAAAGCCTGATGTATGTCATGGTTTATAGAAGATCAAACATTCCAGATATGCAAGCTGATACTCAAGGTGGAGGTAAGATTGAATTGTTATAAAGTTTTATATATGACGTTAAAAGATTTTGATCTTAGAGTTCATTTTCGGGAAGTAGGTAGTAGTAGCTATAGTACTACCCGATATCGAGGTCCGTCAAAGGGTGAAAAATTGAACAAATGGGTCGCTAAGGAGGGGTGGTTGAAAGTACAGTTAAGCGAAGATAACAAGTAGGTTGTTAGAAAGTCCTTCCCCGTGAAGGCGGCTAATTGGTCGCAAATCACTCCAGCAGAAAATGAGTTTGTTAAACAAAACCTCCTGGTAATGAATCATTACATTTACATTTAAGTATTCAATGTACTTACTAATACTAATTTTATGTGTTTACACCCCTTGATAGACTTACTTCGACCTCGATTTGGATAATAAGCTCGTAAGTGATGTAATCGAGGAATGGATGAAATCTCGGTTGAAGGATCATCGATACAGATACACACATTTCTGGTTCGTTATATACTTAACTTCCACTATTTTAATTAGTATGTAATCTTTTTAGTAAATGAAGTTAACTCTTTTTTCCTTTTCTTTTAATAAATAACCAATGGAGGATCGAATGAATATGCCCCACTTTACTGTCAGCGACATCGAAGACTGGCAGTACTTATGCAACAAGTGGGTGTCTCAGCAATGGGAAGCCAAGCACGAACGGGGAGTTAATGCAAGAGCCGCCCTACCATACAACCATCAAACCGGGTCTATATCCTTTGTATCTGTTATCGAAGAAGTACAAACCTATAGTTTCCTTCTTAATACGTGTCATTATTGATTTCTTCAATATTAACTTCATAATAAATATCATTTCCTAATTTAGAGAGTCGTTGCTGGACATGATCCCATTGGTCCCGTCGATGCGTTCAAGGCATTTCGTTACAATTATGCAAATGGTGAATGGATTAACAACGAGGCGAGGAAGAGATATGTAAGTTATTAACTTAATTATTAACTTAAATTAATTTTATTTCGAGGGGCACGACTAACATAAAGTTACTTCTTTATTATGTAGGAAAAGATTGATGCATTAAGATAATCATCCATTGCATCAAGGACCCCATTAACACATGAAGCAATATGCGAAACTGTGTTAGGAATGTGAGCAGACGACATAAGAGGCACGACGTAACTGCCCCCTGAGAAGCGAGGAAGAACATCTTCTTCCTCTTCGGCTAGCAGTGCTTCCCAACGAGATCCTGAAACTGAAAGGATCTTATTAGAGAACATGCAGCTGAAGGAATAGGTCAATGAGTTGACCGAAAACCAGGCCCTGATAATGGCCAACCAAGAAAGGATGAACGCAAAACTAGAGGCAATGCAGCGGATGCTCGGGGGCGGGCGCGGGGAAGTGCCGGACCATCTCAATGAAAGGTACACAAAAATACAAGAACTGAACTTTTTTTTTTCACATAAGTCTTAAGAATGATGGCTATCATGTAGCAAAGTTAGCCATCATTCGAACATCGTTCATCTGTATTATGTGTCGTGGCTATTCCGCAGCAAAGATAGCCACAACTTGAAATGAATTAATTGCTTTTGATAGGTTTTATTTTCGTTAACATGAAAATACGCCGTTATGCTGCCCGATTTTCATTACAATTGAATTCCTTTTCTTCACAATTGAATTCCTTATGTTTTTTCAAACTCTAATTCAAATTCTTCTTTATTGCAGACATCGATGAGTTCGTCGGATCAGCACGAGGAAGGACCCGTTCGACGTCTAGGGATAGGTCTTTCTCTTTAAGTTAAGGTTGTTACTTATTTATTTTCCTTTATGTTATTAACATTGTATTAAGAATATTGTATTAACATTTTCTTATTATGTAATGAATGAATATTTCATTTTCGTTATTTAATGTTTTAGAATTTGTTTTTCTAATTTCAATGTTTACATGACTCAAGCATTTCCAATTAAAGTCATAAGCAATAAATATTCAGCAATTAAAACTCATTTATAAATATTCAGCACAAAAAAAAAAAAAAAAAACAGAGAGCAAATGCGATAGAGTATTATTGTGTCGCTTTTGCCCACCAAATGCAACGGAGATCTTCTTGTGTCGCATTTTCCTTCAACGGTGACAGAAAAATCGCTATTGCTCACCAAAAGCGACGGAGACCTCATCCGTCGCCTTTGCCTCCTTCGCCGATAGAAAGAAAATTTGTCGCCCGTGAAGAGCAAATCAGACAAAAACAAAGTCTTCATCATATTTGGCTTCAATGACAGGGCAAATGGGACGAAACTGGTGATGGAGTTTGCTCTGTCACTGAAGGCAAAGGCGACGGAAATGGACCCCTTCGGTGACAGAACGCTTCGACGCCGAAGGGGTCATTCCTTGTAGTGATACACGAGTAATGCAATAAAGTGAATTTTTAGATATTTGAGAAGAATGACTAATTATGCTTTACATTTTAAGAAGTCATATTTTAAGCTGCAAGATTATATGGATACAGATGTGACAAGTTGTACATAAGACATGAAGAGTACAACTGAGTATGTTTTTACTCTTGATAATACTACAATTAGCTCGGTTTCAAGATTGAAAAAAAGATAGTAGTTCTTTCTATTATAGAAGTTGAGTATATTGTAGTTATTTAAGCATGTAAAGAAATGATATGACTTTAGTCTTTACTAAGTGAACTTGTTTAGAATATTGGTAAAAGAAACTTTGTATTTTGACATTTATAGTGCTATTCATTTAGGAAGAAATCCAATGTTTCATTCGAGAACGAATCAAATAAATGTGAGATACCATTTTATTAGATTAGCTTTGGAAGATGGATTGTTAGTGCTTGAAAAAGTTCCAAGAAGTCATAATCCAACAAATATGTTTACTAAAATTAAACCGTTCATATTGATAAACTGAAGTTGTGTTGCTTCTCCGTGAGTAGAGAGGAGTCACTACAATTACAACAGATATGTTGCTTCTTTTTTGTACCTTAGATCGAGTACATTCTTCTTTGTACCCTATACAAGTTGTACGTTGCTATTTGAAAAAGAAAATTTTTGCACTTGTCAAGTTAGATATATATTTTGTCACATAAGAGTGAAAAATAGAAAAAAATCAGTAGTGGTGGTGAGTTTTTGACGACAAGAAGAAAAAAATTTCAGTTTCATTTTTCTTCTCTGTTTTCTCTGCTGCAAGAGTGGTTTTACTCCAATGAAGGAGTTCCTATTTTTCTTGAGCGATTCATGAGCATTTTCCTTGATTGAAAAGTGAGAGAAATTATTCCGAGCGTTGTAAAATAATGTTATTTTTTCCTTGGTATTTTAGCGGGCACATATATTAATATCAGGAAGTGGATGTAGCCTACATTGGCTAATTAGTAGAAATACACTGTCAATTTCTATTCTCTTATATTTGATTTATTTGTTGTTTTTGTTCGTTGGAAGTCTTGGTTATTTTATCTATATTTTTAGGCTCGACATTTCGAAACTTTATTGCATTATTAATTATTTGAATTATGAACTTAATCTGGGACGAGGTAAAAATATATAACTATGTGAATTATTGAATTATTTGATTGATTATATTTTTTTGGCATTGAGCCTAATTTTGCTTAAAAAGTGTTAGGAATAAACACTATTTCTATGGATCAATTATTCCTCCTCTTGTGTTTCTATAGGAAAATCAGCAAGCATAAA
>JBBMEG010059334.1:0-15002 GCA_037832605.1 Cyclanthera cordifolia
TGGCGAGACAAAGTCTCTTATATTGTGGATTTTGATTAGTAGTCTCTATATATATCATTTCTGAAATTTACAGGATTAACATAAATTTTTTGGCAATCTTAAAGTTACGTTGTTATGCTATCGAAATTTCAATTAATTTAACTAAATTTTGAAGTTATATCATGTTTGTAAAGATGAATTTATAGGTGAATTTTGGTGGTTTGACATTTTCAAGGCATTGTTTCATATTTGTCTTGAAATAGACAAATCATCACTTAGATTTTTTTATACAAGTTTTGATACTTTTAATGTCGGTCACAGAGGGTGACCTATTATAATAAAGCCAAAAGTTTAAATGAAAATAGTGACCCACATGCATATACGTGGTGACCCATAAAAATCTGTGTTTTAAAAATTAAAAAGGTCATTTTTAATGTCGGACATATTTAGTGACAGACACATTTAATGACGGGCACATTTGGCGACGGGCAAAAACCGTCACCAAAAGTCTTTGGTATAACGCAATATGTCTGATACCAATGAGCGATCCAAAGGCCTTTGGTGTCGATCATGACCGACACCAAAAGCCTTTGGTGTCGATCATCTTGCGTGACATCAAAGACTTTTGGTGACGGTTTTTGCCTGTCATCAAATGTGCCTATCACTAAATGTCTTTAATGACACCAGTATTGATGAAGGTTGTTTGACCGACACCAAATATATTTGATGTCGGTATATGCCCGTCACTAGAAGTTCGGTTTCTACTAGTGTATTAAAACTTAGTTTATGATGAAAATACAACAACTCAAGGTATCCATAAATATTTAATTCCCAATGGCCTCAATCATCCATCCTATTGATATTCATATTTGAATCTACAATCAACATAAAACAAAGGGTGAGTTTTAATGAAACTAACTCAGCAAGAAATCACGTACGATGTGCACCAAACATATAGATACAAAGCCACAAGTAATCAATAAATCTTTGAATATTCATGCACAAATCAAAGAGAACGCATCTCAACTCTTGGGCACCACATTGTTGGACCCAATGACCCTTGACAGTACTCGCGGAGAAGTCATAACGATCAATATCTTGAGACCCAAAAAACCATTACTGGGAATTTTCTAAGTAAGGCAAATGATTGCGAGTCTAGACGGTGTGTAGTTTTTTAACTAAATTAAAATTAAATGAATGACATATGTCAATGTTTCACGCATTCAAAATCGCCTTACACAAGTATAAACAGTCAAATAGCAACAAGCGATAAGTATATTTTTTATCTCTCACCACAGGGATATGAGTTTAACGATTTAAAAGAAAACTTGGAACTTAATAGTTGACATTTAAACAATTCTTTAATTAGATTTTCATGAACTAATAAACTTAAAACAGTAACAAGAAAGAAAACTAAAACATAAACATAAAAGAAAACTAACTACTTAACTTGATTAGGAGTTTACTTTGAAAAGCGATTATAGCATCTGATAACGCTTCATAAGAGAGTTATTTTGAATAATATCTTAATGAAACTTTAAGCATTTTTGTATAGAACTTCGATTATTTAGGCTTAGACTTACATTAAGAAAGCAAAGATTTATAAAAATGCAAAACGAATGAGTTAGAGTAGGGTTTAACTAAATCTTTAGTAAAACTACTAGACTTATAGACTTAATGATTCAAACATTTGATTTAATGAATGCTTCTTGTATTGACCTATTGTTATTTTGCAAGAATTTGGACAGTGCACGCATGTTTGTTGTAGCATGAACGCGAAGCGATCGCATCAAGAAGAGCCGAGAATCGAGTAGAATCGAATCTTAACATAAAGCAAAAATCACAGGATCTACTGCCATTGACTCTACAATTTTTATTCTTTCAACTAATTGCGAAGCCAACCCTTGTTTTACCTATAAATACTGCAGACAACGAAAACTTAAAAACACGACTCTTAGCACCTACATAATCCCCTAAGTTTAGACAATTCCAAGCACCGTCTAGGTGTTCCTGAGGTAGTTCCACCTTGGTTCTGCTTATTTTTCATGATGATTAGTTTACTATGCTAGAGATGAAGGCTAGAGACAAAGTCCTTGTCTTGTTAGTAGAAGAAGATCCTAAGCGAACAACCACTCTTAATCATTAGAATAACTTAAAAACTCTTAGTTGTTAGAAAGAGGTTAGAGATTATCATTCCACTAATGCATGAGTCTTGTAATCACTCTCATTATGGTATTCTGAAGGAAGCCTTAATGATGATCTACGTGTTTTATCCTTTTTATCATGTTCTACCTTATGCGATGTTAATCCCTTTTGGAAGCAAACTTCTAGTAAAGTTAACTAGTTATGTTTTTATTATCTGTTGTTGTTTTAGTTTAAGTTCTATTTTACAATGCATGAAAAAAACTCAATTAAAGATTTGTTCAAATGTTGACTTTTGAGTTCCAATCTTGTTTTCTAAGCGTTTGACACATATTCTTGTAGAAAAACGACATAAATATACTTATCACTTGTTGCGATTTGACTGTGTATACTTGTGTAATGTGATTTTGAATGCGATAATCTTTGATCTGTGCCACTCATTATAATTAAAATTAGTTGAGTTTTTAGTTCACTCGACCTTATTACTTGTTAAGTCTTAAGCATTCAAGATATTCACCTATCAACACGCTTACGATAGAACATGGTAAGGATGATATAACACTTAAATTATCACTAAGGCTTCCTTTTAGAACACCTTCATAAGAATGATTACAAGATTCGTGTATTAATGGAATAATTATCTGACCTTTTCGTAACAACTAAGAGTACTTCTTAAGTTATCTAATGATTAAGATTGGTGGTTCGCTAAGATCTCCTTCTCTCGAAACGAGTCTAAGAACACTTTTGGTGAGTTGTCAATAAACTAAAGTAAAATTTGTTCAACAATTATATTATAAATAATATTGCATCTTCATGTTCCTAACTTAATACTAATAATATAATCCTCATTCAGCATAAGTCATGATTAACAATAACAAATCAAGTAATCATGTAAAAAATTTTATCAATGAGAAATATATATATTTCCAAATCATGGACATAATGCAATCCTACAAACAGTAAATCAAAGAATAGACACTTTTAACAAGGAAATAGAAACTAAAATGATAAAGTTGAACTACGGGCGAAAAATCCAGACCAAAGCTCCAGCTGATAACACAAGGACTAGATCTCTAGCCTTCATCTCTAGCGTGGTAGACTCATCATGAAGAGCTCGCAGAACCAAGGGAGAATTGCCTCAAAACACCAGAATAATGTTTGGAATGGCCAAAACTTAGAGAGTTGCAAAGGTGCTTTGAGTCACCCCATAGGTCTTCGGTAACAAAAATATTTATTGGCAAAGCTAAGGTTGGCTTCCTATCAATTCAGATGAAAAGAGAAATTAAAGAGTTTGTGGCGACAAATCCCGTGATTCTTTCTTCTTGCTAAAATTAAATTCTACTGAAATTTTAGCTCTTCCCGAAGCGTTCGCTTCGCATCCATGCTACAGCAAGAAAGCGTGCCGCTGTCCAAATTCATGCATAGTAATAATATATTAGCACAACAAGAATTCGTTACCTCAACTTTTTGTTATTTGAATCATTTAAGCTTAGAAATTTCGTAGTTTACTAAATATTTAGTTAAACCTTACTCTAACTGAAACACTTCGTATTTCAATAGATCTTTCCTTCTTAATGTAAATATAAGCCTAAATAATTGAAGTTATTTGCAAAAATGCTTAAATTTCCACTAAGATATTGAAATAACTCTCTTATTAAAAGCTATCAAACCCTCAAACTTGAACGATTGCTCGTCTCGAGCGATTCCACCATTAGAAGTACAAAAAAAATGAAAAATTCTATATTACAGCAACTATAAAAACTCATTAACAACATACGTCATCATTAATTGTTTAGGTTCAAAATTCATTTAACAAAACGAAATCTTCTACAGTACTCAACTCTGAATTCATTTAACAAAACACAATTCCTCCTTTAGATGTTTTAATATAGATATTTTGCTAAGTCTAGGGTTGAATGCGATCAACATTGGGAATGCAGTATCATCTGGAATGTCCTCTGCATTAGAGTCCTACACACAAACGAATGCTCAAAGGGGCAAATGAATTCTAACAATTAGAATGTGAAAAACATCCGACATATACGCAATAAAAAAACAATTTAAGCATTTTCAATCTAATTTTCTTAAAGTGATCATGCAATGTAGTTAACTTAATTTCTATTAAATTTCATGCAATTTCTATTTATTTAACATTTTTTTACTTCTTCAAAAGCATGTACTCTTATATTTTGAAGCCGAAATAACTCCTTAAATTGAGAGTTGTTAGTTACCCTATTAGGTATTACACAAGCATATTGATCCAATGATGTAAAGCAACTAATATATGGTGGAATAAAGACATGAATCAAATCTACATGCTCACTCTAAAGGCAAAAAATGTGACTCGATACTCTCAACAATGCATCATGCATGCAATAAATCCTATGATCTAACAAAAGCATCTTAAGATGCAACAAGACATGTCTAGTCATTTCGAACTACATGTTTTCCTTAAAATAACAAGAAACATGAACAAAGAAACACAATATATTGTTAAAGGATGTGTCCTTAAGACCTAGTAGTTTGTAATTAAAGAACAAACATTTAATGTTATTCAGTTATTAATAATAGTTATTATTTTCATTAGCTACACATTTAATATTCAAAGGCCATTCGACTTTATCTTATAAATGAGATTAATGAAGATATGCTCATGGTTATTTAGATGAATACCTAAACAAGTATGTGGAATATAAAGTGGATCTAGCTTCAAGTTAAGAACTTAAAACGTATATAGTATATGGACTAAGGCATGGGCATGTAAATCCTAATAGCACTATTGGTACGACCTGATTTCTAAATTTTAAAAACGACTTGATCCAGATAGTTCATGTGGAGACATGCGAATGAGGGTACTTATACAAAAAAGAGTTTTACATAAGATAAGACCTGAAGTTTTATGATTGATCTAGTAATTCCGTTATTGACACACATCAACTACTTCGCTCATGATAATCATATGTCAATGTGATCTTTTTACTAAATGGGTTGTGAACTTCTACTTTATGAAATCATCATTCGATGTGTATAAGTGAGACCAGCCAAACAACGATGGGTCAATAAGCCTTATACATTGAAGATTGATGTAGTAAGTGGTTTGAAACACAACGTGACCAGAAGAAATTCACGCATTTTTCGATATTGATGAAAATGTAACGTTGTTCCCTTAAGATTTGATTATCACGCTTGAACAAAAAATCTTGCATCTCAATGGCCCTAGAGAACATTGGTTTATAGTTGGACTATAGACACTTATTCATTAGAGAAACCAATGGTGCTTAAGGAGAAAGATGTAATCACAAAGGTAGAACAGATCTTTGTCCCAACAATAAATTACGAACAAGTTTGTCAAGAATCATATGGCATATGACCGATTATATCCCTGAACATAAACTATCCTATAATACGAAAGAGTTCAAAACAAGTCATTAGTGAAAAAAGCCTAATGTTAACTAATAAAGATTGAAACTCGTGTCATTGTAGCTTTCAACATATAGGTCCACTAGCCGCAGGCTATCTCATACTTGCTTGTACATTATTTTATTAAAGAGCGAATTTGAAGAGTTCAAATTCACAAATTAATTATGTGGATGTAATTAATACAAGTGTTAATGGTTAAACTTAATTTCACAATATATGTGATAAATATTAATGAGGCAAAATTAATTTATTGGATAAATTAATCAGGAATATTTATTGGATAATTATTCATTAAACTAAATAAAATGTTGGACATATTAATTAGTTTAATAATTATTGGATAATTACTAAATGAAGAATTTTAATTAATATGTTCGACATATTAATTGAATTTATATTTCTTGGAATAGTTTATACGGTAAAGAATTAACATATTTGATATGTTAATTTAAGAATTTATTTATTTATAATATAGTGGAATATATTACGAGGTTGCGATTTATTGGATAAATATCAATTAAAAATAAATAAAAAATACACGAGATATATTGTAAATTTTGAAAATCCTCTCCCTTTTATTTTGGGAAGGAAATTTCATCAGGGAGTGGATGAAAATTTTGAAATTATTTAAATGATAAGGAAAATTCTTGGATTTTATCTCAATATCTATTAATATTGGATATTGAAAGATATCATATTTTTCAAATTTAAACATTCAATCCTCCATTATAAAGAAGAGATCTAAGAGGTCTTTATTCTTATACCACTCATATTAAAGCAGCCCAACTCAATGGGAGAAACTTCTCTGAAAGTTGAGACGTCTTTTCCTTGTTTAAAGTCACACCATTGACAAAATTCTATAGGCTTGAAGAGCAGAGGAGATCGTTCGAGATCGCCCACGAGAATAGATTGATCATGCTCAACATAAAGACCCACTACATTAGATCAGAGGTGTAAGTTAATGCAAGTATGGTTACAACATGTCAATCATTAATAGTTAAGCATATAGATTAATTGGATTAATCTTAATAATTAAATGGTTTAATTATTGTGATTTTTTTTTTTTTAAATTTTCACAAGCTTTCGCCGCGTTTAAGAATGCTCTTACCCTCTAACCCCAACAACCGATATCAGAACCAAGTTCAGGGCGATTGTTTTTATTAGAATCTTTTTCAATGTTGTAACACGCTAGAAGCTACAAGGTAACATACAATAGATTACAACTAAAAGACAACAACCTAATAACCTAGGTCCGTGATTTTGGTCTAACTACAAGAACGTATAGGCCAACGATAAAAACTTTGTATTGTCGCAAAAACCTTGACAGAAACCTGCTTTAGTAAACAAATAAACTACAATGAGTATATATATACACAAAGTAAGTAGCTTTTGTGTGCGGTAAACTACCATTCATCAATAGAGGCTAAAGGGTCATATTAGTAACTCTTGTATACGGATCGACCATGTCCATTGTAATTAAGATCTCAAGACTGCAAACCTCTCACAATTCACGACCCTATCTGGCATGCAACTCTATACTCCAATCTAGAATGTAACTCTCTACTCACTAAGCTTCCTAACTAGAGCGTGAACACATATGCACTGTAGCTCATAAGTACATAATACGCATGCCCTGACTGATAACTAGCTAGCAACAGAACTAACGGCTAGATGAATGCACCATACCAAACGAGAGTATAAAATTACTTTAAATAATCAATCCTTAAGGAGATGATTTGGATATTTATAACTTGATACAATTGATAGCATACACTTGCATTATCATAAGTTAGAGGGATGTTTCGGACATATCCAATGCATATTATATCCTAAATATATAGTAACAATTAGCACTGCCATACACATTTGATAACGTTTTGGCGTCATTGGTTGGGGAATGAAATAAATTGAACCATCAAGCTATCCTGAGGATTTGATCCAAGGACATCACAAATGTTATGGACATCACTCACCCCTCTCAATTTTTGGTATCGTTGCGGGGGATTAATTTATATTTTAGATATTTTATATTTTATTTTAGAATGGTTAATATAGTCAATCGTTTTATGCATGTGCATTAATGAGTGTTTTAGCACTTTTTTTGGATTTGATCCTTAAATAAAGATAACTTATCTTCGTAGATGTTAATAGAAGCGAAGGAATAGAAGATTCAGAATGATCCTACAACCAGGTAATAATTTACTTGATGTACCAAATGCAACTGACATTAGTAATGTTAACCGTAATATGAATGTTGACACACAATACAGTTGTGGAAGAGAGGGATAGGATTATCAGGGTTCCAAACCCTATAGCCAATGTACTGACCCTAGGCATTATAAAGACAAAGATTAGAGCTAGATCATTTAAGTTAAAACCGGTTATGTTTCAAATGCTTCAAACGATTGGTTAATTTCATGGTTTTGGATCTGAAAATCCTCATCAACACTTAAGATCATTCTTGGGAGTCAGTGATTCATTTAAAATACTCGATGTAACATAAGATGACCTGAGACTTACATTGTTTACAAAGTTTGGGTGGATACTCTACCTCCTAGGACTATCACATCCTAGAAATCACTAGGTGAGAAATTCATAACGAAGTATTATCTACTTTCTAGAAGCATAGAAGTACATAATGAGATAGTTGGATTTTAAGCAGTATGAAGATGAAACAGTTAGTGAGGTATGAGAGAGATTCAATGAGCTATTGAGGACGTGTCCAAATCATAGCCTACCTTACTCCATTTAAATGGAGATCTTATAAATGGGTTAGAACAAGTTACTAGAGTCAGCTAGATGCATCAGCTAATGGTTCTCTGCTTACGAAAACCTATAATGAAGCCTACAACATCCAAGAAACTTGTTTATGTATAATTGCGCGTGGACTAAAACTCGCAAAACCGCACCTAAGAAAAGTGAGAAAGCTAATTCTGATGCACTCACCTAGATTCAAGCACAAATGACCGTAGTGGTCAATGTGATGAAGAATCTACAATTGCAAACTTTGCATTTGCAGAACGCATCAGGGATTATTCAATCATCTGAGGAGGCCTGTGTGTTTTTGTCGGGGGTTGGGCTCTAAAGACCTAGTAACTTATATTTAAAAACAAGCATTTAATGTTAGACATTTAATGTCATTTTCAGTTATTAATAAAAGTTATTATTTTTTTAATAAACTTACGTATTTAATATTCAAACGTCATTCAACCTTATCACGTTAATTGGATTAATGTCGATAAACCCTTGGTTATTAATATGAACCCTTGGACAAGTATGTAAGACATACAAGTGGATCTAGTTCCAAGTTTATAACCTAAATTTTCTATAGTATATGAACTAAGTTTAGGGTGCCTACGTCCTGGTAACACTGTTGGTGTGGTCCGGTTTGCAATAGTTGTAAATAACCTAAGTGTGGTTGTTCATGTGGAGACATGTGAGTGTTGGTGCCTATCCAAAAAGGAGTTTTTACATATGACTGGACCAAAAGTTTTATGATCGAGCTAGTAATTCTATTACAGACTCGTAGCATCTACTTCGCTAAGGATGATCATATGTCATGGTGATCTTAATCCTAGTGGGTTGCGAACTCCTGCTTTATGAAAGCGTCCTTTGATGTACATGAGTGAGACCAGTCAAACAACACTAGGTCAATAAGCCTCCCGCATTGATAGTTGTCGTAATGAGTGGCTGAGAACGCAACGTCACGAGAAGGAATATATGCCTTTCCTAATATTATGAAGATGTAGACTTGTTCCCTTCAAAACTAATTCTAGCTAGGACTTGAAGAAAGGGTACCCGCCTCTCATTGGCCCGAGAGGACACAAGTTTATAGTATTCAGATTGTTCATTAGAGGAATCAGTGGCGCTTAAGGAGAAAAAATGTAATCACAGGGGTAGAACGAATTCTTGTCCCAGCTGTGAATTACGAACAAGCTCGTGAAGGATCATATGACAGATGACTTAATATATCCGTGGACGTTAACTTGTCCTATAGTGCAAGAGAGTTCAACATAGACCTTAAGTGGAATAAACTTAATGTTAACGAGTAGGATTTGATCCCAAGTCGCTGTAGCTTTCAATCTATAGGTCCACCATACCCCGGGCTTGCACAATTGTCGGTACATTTTTTCATTGAAGAATGAATTTGAAGAGTTCAAATTTACAAATTGTTTGCGATGAACGTAATTAATAGAAGTGTTAAGTTTAATGAATAAACTTAACTAATAAATATATTAATTCGATATTTTGGATAAATATTAATAAGAAGAAATTAATTTATTGGATAAATTAATTATAAATAATTATTGAATAATTATTGAGGGAACTCAGCTAATAATATGTTGGACATATTGAAGTTTAAATAATTATCCAATAATTATTTAAAGCATAATTATAATAAATATGTTATACATATTTGTTTAATAATTATTGGATAATTATAAAATGAAGAATATTAATTAAATATGTTGGACATATTAATTGAATTAATAATTATTAGATAATTGTTATTTGTAGAAAAATTAATATATTGAATATATTAGTTGTAGAGATTTATTTATATAATATATTGGATATATTATCGAGTTGAGGTTTATTGGATACATACAATTAATTTAAATAAATCGAATTTTAAATTAGGATGAGAAAATCTTTGATTTTTTCAATATTTTTATTATTGGATATAAAAAGATATTATATTTTTCTAATTTATAGATTAAATTTTTCTACTATAAATGGGAGGCCTGAGAGGTCTTCATTCTTATCCCACTCACCTAATTCTCAAATAGAGAAACCTCTCTGCAATTGAGTTATCTTTTTTCTCTTAAGAAAAATACTTCCAACCACTCTCTTCTAAAAAGCTTCCCACCAAGCACTCGGTGCATCATAGAAGATATAGCCTAGAGATAGGAGAAGACTAATCAAGAAGGTCCAGCAATGGTCCAGGGATTGATCGTGATCATACTCAGCAAGTTCAGAGAATTGATCGTGATCCTCTCCAGCATAAAGACCAGCAAGAATGGATTAGAGGCATCAACCAAGGTGAATTTTTATTTACAACATTTTAATCACCTAGGGTAAATTGCATGTAGATTAATCGGATTAATATAAAGTTAACTAGATTAATTAATGTGAAAATTTTTGTTTCTCACACGCTTCCGCCGCGTTTAAATGCATGGTCCTACCTCACAATTCCCAACAGTTTTGTGGTGAGTTAGAAAGTTCTTATATGTGACCACATAATCTAACCTATGTCATGTACATAAGGAATGAAAATCCTTTTAAATCTCAAAATTCTCGCCAATATCAAAACCATTATACACCCAAAAAAAGGAATCATCTTGATTTCTCTTGGTATAACCCAACAAGTGCACTCAACAATCCTTTATCCCAACAAAAAAGCATATAATTCCTTTAATTTTGAAAACCAAAGCCAAGGGTATGAGAACCATCAAAATTACAATGATTCCTTTAATTTTGAAAACCAAAGCAAAGGGTATGGGAACCATCAAAATTACAATAACCATAATTTTCAAAAGCCAATTCCTCAACAACAAGTTCTTTGAACTTTGTTGGAAACGTGTTCAAAGAGTGCATCATTAAAATTGATGCAGCTATTAACAACCAAAAAATAATCATGAGAAATCTTGAGTTTCAAATTGGTCAATTAGCATCGAATTAAGGACGAGGCCCTTAGGAAAACTTCCTTCGCATACTAAACATGCTAAGAGGGATGGGAAAGAGCAAGTTTAGGCGATTAAGCTTAGAAGTGGGAAATCTTTGAGAGAAGAGGCCGAGTGAATTAGCTAAGGAAGAAGTTGAATATTAAAGTTAAGACGAAAACGAGCAGTGATGCCATTGCGGAGGGCATCAGCAGGGCGGAAAATGTCGTAGGAAAAATTTTGGGATATTTAGCTATTCAAAAAGGGGAAAGTAGTAAAGTCAAAAGCCCAATAACGAACAATTCAACCAAGGATAAAGAGAAGGAAGAGAAAACACATATGTTAAGAGAAAACACATATGTTTACTCCATCTGCTTCACCTTATCCACAAAGGTTGAATTCAAAGAAGAGGGACGAAAAACAGCTTGAAAAGCTTTTAGACATTCTTAATGACGTCCACATCAATATTCCATTGGTGGATGGATTGAGGAAAATGCCTAATTACATAAGTTCTTGAAGGATGCTCTTTATGAAAAGATTAAATCTGAAGATTAAATTTTTTTTTTTTTTTCTTTGTCTCAAGAGTGTAGTGCTATAGTCAAAAGTCAAATTTTGAGAAAGGAAGGAGATCTTAGAGCTTTTAGCATCTCAGTTTCGATTGGAGGTAAATCTTTAAAGAGAGCCTTATGAGATCTGAGAACAAGCATTAACTTAATGCCCTTGTCTATTTACAAGGCAGTGGTGAGCTAGATCTACCACAGTTACACTCCAACTATCAGACAAATTCGATAATTATCTAGAGGGAAAAACTAAAGATATTCTAGTACAAGAAGATAAGTTCATATTTCATGCATACTTCATAGTTTTAAATTATTAGGCTGATGAGGATATTACCATCATCCAAGGATGCCCATTTTTGAAAAAAGGAAGAGCTTTAGTGAATGTTTATGAGGGCGTTATCACTATGAGAATAAATGATCAGCAGGTGCAGTTTAATATTATCTATTCATTGAAGTACCCCGTTGAGTTTAAAAGTTGTTTCATGTTAAGTTCAAGTGAAGAGAGAGTTTACGAAGTTGTTGAAAAGAAATTGACTGAATGTTTTTCGCATTGGGAGGATGCAGAAGCAATGTCATTCGCATTTGAAGAGGACAAAGTAGAAAATTGTTAAGTTCTTTCTAGTTTTAGTCGTTTTGATGCTTTATGTTTGAGAGAGAGAAAGAGTCCTTCAATGAAACCATATATTATAGAACCACCTATTATGGAGTTGAAACCATTCCCTAATAACTTAAAATATACTTACTCGTGAGAGAAGCAAAACTCTACCATTTATCATTTCCTCTCCTTTTGAACATGAGAACGAAAAGTTGTTGCTATACCTATTACAACAAGACAAGAAAGAAATAGGATGGACACTTATAGACATTAAAGGCATTGACTTACCTTTCTGCATGTATAAGATAAACCTGGAAGATGGAGTAGGTAGGTTAGTAGAGCAACAAAGAAGATTAAATTCTAAGGATGTTGTAAAAAAAGAAATCATTAAAGTGGTTGGATGCGAGAGTCAATTATCCAATTGCGCACAACAATTGGGTTAGCTTTGTTCAATGCATACCTAAGAAAGGTGGTATAACAGTTGTTCGAAATGAAAAGAATGAGTTGATCTCTACAAGGACAGTCACTGGATGTTGAGTTTGTATGAATTATAGAAAGTTAAACTAAACCACCAAGAAGGATCACTTCCCTTTACCATATATTGATCAAATGTTGGATCACATTACTAGTAAAAAATACTACTATTTTCTTCATGGGTAGTCAGGGTACAATCGAAGTACAATAGACCCTAGGGATCAGGAGAAGACAACTTTCACCTGTCCTTATGGAATCAATACTTTTAGAAGAATGCCCTTTGAACTTTGCATTGCTCCAGCCACATTTAACAATGTATGGTGACAATATTCTCTGATATGATAAAGAATATAATGGATTTTTTTATAGATAATTTCATAAAATTTTTTTAATTTCTTTAATAATTTCTTGAAGAATTTAGAACAAGTGTTGAAAAGATGTGAAGAACTCACCTAGTTCTAAAGTAGATAAAATGTCATTTTATGGTGAGTGAAGGTATTGTCCTAGGGCAATAGATTTCTAAACTAAGAATGGATGTTGATAAAGTTAAAGTTGAATGTATTAAGAAGTTAGAACCTCATAGTATGGTTAAAGGAATTTGTGATGTTCTAGGCCACCCCAAATTTTGCAGATGTTTCCATAAAGGATTTTTCTAAAATCTCCAAAGCCCTATGTGAACTTCTTGAAGTCAACTGACCTTTCGTCTTTTCTGAAGAATGCTTAAGGGCATTCAATATCTTGAAAAGACATCTTATAACTACACCCATCATAATCACATCAAATTAGACAAATCCCTTTGAGCATATGTACGATGCTAGTGATTATGCTATAGGAGCAATTTTAGGGAAAAGAAAGGAAAAGTTGATTCAACCGATCTACTATGTGACAAAGACATTGAACGAGGCTCAAATTAATTACACCATCTTAGAGAAGTAATTGTTGACAGTGGTGTTCAAGTTGGAGAAATTCATATCTTACTTAGTTAGATCAAAAATAAATATTTATACAGACCATGCAGTAATCAGATATCTTATGACCAAACCAGATGTCAAACCGAGGTTAATCTGATGGATTTTATTGCTATAAAAATTTGACATTGAAATAAAGGAGAAATGATGTGAAAACATAGTCGCAGACCATTTGTTATGTCTTGAGCAATCAGAATGCGATGCTTCACACATTGACATTCATGATAGCTTTCCAGATGAGCAATTGCTAAAGCTCAATGTCATTCAAACACCATGGCTTGCTGACGTAGCAATTTATGTGTGCAGTGGTATAAAACATCTAATTTGTCAAGGAATACAATTAACGTTTTTATCATGAATCTAAAGACTATTTTTGGGATGAACCATATTTATATAAGTTATGCAATGATGGGATAATACGAAGATTCGTAAAAGAAGATGAAATACTAAATATACTCATCGTATGACATACTTCACCTTACGAAGGTCATTTTTGTGGATCAAGGACGGCAACAAAAATTTTCCAATCAAGATTATTTTGGATAACTATTTTCGAAGATGCTCATCAATTTGCTCAAAGATGTAATGAGTGTTAGAAAAAGAGGAATATTGATAAATGGAAGTGTTGTGACATAAAATATGGCCCGGAAGTCTCGGAAGAGGCCGGGACCCGAACAAAGGACAAAAGGACCAAGGCCGACCCCCCGGGGGTCGGCCGAATGGAAGCCATAACCCCCTAGGGGTTGGCCAACTCCATTTTCGACCCCTCGGGGGTCGGCCTCGCCATTACCGCCCCCCCGGGGGTCGCCTAAATGGAGGCCACAACCCCTAGGGGTCGGCCAAGTCCATTTCCAACCCTCCGGGGTCGGAGTAACAAGTCCAAACTCTCTCTTGGCCAAGGAAGGCTAGGACCCCCTCAGGGTCGGCCCTTGCAGCTGGTTGGCCAAGGGAGGCCAGGACCCCTTCGGGGTCGGCCCTTGCAGCCTTTCCCTTCTCGGGTCCAGCAACGAGTAGGTCCATCCGAGTGGATGGGCCGTGGAGGTCAAAACTCTCCGAGGAGTCGACCGAGTCCGAGTAACGTTTGGAGGCGTTGCACCCCGTGACGTCGCCCGTTACAACGAGTAGGTCGACCGTGGAGGTTAGGACTCTCCGAGGAGTCGACCGAGTCCAGAATCAAGACCGTTACACCTCTAAAGGGTAA
>JBBMEG010059355.1:0-15001 GCA_037832605.1 Cyclanthera cordifolia
TTAGTCACTGGGTTCACTGGTTCGGTTCAAGACAAACAAATCGTTTGTACTGGTTCGGTTCAAGTAAACTTTGGGCTTGAAAGATAAGTGGGCCTTTTAGTTTACATTTATTTTCTTTGGGCCTTTATTAAATGTCCATGTTTTATATGGACTTTAGTTAAATAATTTATACATTTTCAACCTGCGAATCTAAAAGTGGAACTTGGTAAGGTTTTGTTGAAGGCAACATTTTGGGAGTTGTTTTTTTTATGTCTGGCTCTAGTGATTGTTGACGATTGATTTTCTTCATTAATTATATGATATTACCCTTTTATTCCCAACAATTGGTACATAGTCTTGCTCCAATGATTGTTGTTGGGATTCCTTTCATTGGTAGATTTTAATTTTTATTGGATATTCGTAAATATTATTGTTTTTTTGTGGAGATTTTTTTGTTTTGCATTAGAATTTTATATTTTCTTAGATCGAAACACTATATACATATATATTCCAATTTTTGTCATTTGGAAATGGCCACAAGTTGAAGATAATAAAGAACATCGCCAAGAATGCAAAGAACCTGAAGAATACCAAGGAGGGGAAAACATTAAGCCTCCACGTCACACGACATCACCGCCCCATCCATCAGCGGTCACTAGGTCGCGGATAAGGCCCTTTGTTGTTGTTTGACTTATGCTAATGGGACTCGCCCAATGACCGTTTTAATTTTTTTTTCATAAGAAATGGAGATTGTTTCCTAAAATATTATTTTTTTCCTAAAATATTTTTGGTCTGAAAAATAATTTTTTAAATTAAATATTTTTATAAAATATTTTATCTTTTCAAAACTCAAATATTTTTAGAAAATATAAAGATATAAACTATGGTTAATATTTCTGGAAAATGTGAACAACCATAAATAATTAAAAGATATCAAAATAAAGATTTAAAATTAAATCAATTATCTTTAGAAATTCTTAATGGGATCATTTAAGGAAATCATTAACTTAGAGTTAATTAAATATTATAATATTTTTGAAAAATATTTAAAGGCTTGTTCTTAATGGGATCATGGTCAAAGTTTTCTGTTCATCAAAAAGATGAAGACCCAAAAAATGTCTTGGAATATTTATTGCAATATGATTGCAATTTAAATTTCCTAGAATTATGTTAAACATCAAATCGGTCATTAACTATTTATATGTTAGTTGCATGTAATTCTTAATTATTCCATAAAGTATGTCATATAGATTTAAAATCTCATCGTATGTTAAAAAGATTCATGTATGCTAAATATGTATAAAATATATTTGATATATTTTAAGAATTGGATTCCATATACTTAGGATGATTGAACATGTAGATATCATAATAAATCATGTTTATTTATTTTTTTTATAGATTATGGATTATTGTCTTTTCTTTTTTTTCTTGTGAAAAATGGTTTTTCAAAATTGAACAAAAAAAAAAAATTCATTTTATCATCTACATTGAATATATATTTTTTAAATAATTTTGATAAATGTAGAGTAAAGTGAATAAAATTAATAAGATTAACGGCTATCACTTGAATTTTTAGTTAATTAAAGAGCAATTTGACTTTGTGAGGATTGGTTAGAAGGGAACCCTACCTAAGAATGGTTCTGTCGAAGGATGGAGGCTCAGGATGACAATTTACAAAACACCTCTAAATGACAAAGAATCATGGATCACTTTGTGCATGCTCAAATAGTATGATTAAAGATTATTATAACTCGGATATTGTATATTCTTTATCAATACCTCTCAAAGAATTTGTGATGTTTAGTAAATCTATCTAGTAAACATATCGGTAATAGATTCATTTGCATTCAATTTAAATAATTCATAATTATGCACTAGTATACTTATTTTTATTTCTTTGACTTGATTTGTTCCTTCATAAGCCACTTTAAGAATGTTTCATATTTCTTTTGCTGAAAAACACCTAGACACTCTATTAAACTCATTACAACTTAAAGCACAATATAAATAATTCATAGTTTTACCATTAAAAGCAAGCTTTTTCAATTTATTAGCATCACATTCCTCTTCAAATTTAGGAACATCTTTATCATTTACATTTTCATGGGAATATGGGAACCATTAGAAATATTCAACAACAAATTATAATCAATGGATTTTAAATAAATTTGCATTCTAATTTTTCAATAAGCATAATTTGACCCATCAAAGTAAGCAGACCTAGATGAAGATTGTCCTTCATTAACACTATTGATGCCGAAAAATGGTCAGCGGATATTCACAGTAATGATTTGTTTAACTGAGGACGAAGGGACCTGCAAAAAAGTAAAATTAGAACACACTAGTGTGGGGTGAGCCACAGGATCTCTGATGCCTAAGTCAGAAATGGAATTTAGGAGAATAATTTAGAACTTTAGGAATGGCTTAAGAGTACTTAGCTTAGGATCCGTCCCTTGAAAGGGAGAAATGACTTGATTCTTATAGCAGTCGGTCTCGTAACCGCTGGAGCTCACTTATGGTGATATAATGACCGGTCGTTAGAAACGTTCGTCATTAAGTCGAGTATGAATACCGGCGTAACTCTTGACTGTTACCCTTCAGAGGTGTAACGGTCTTGACTCTGGACTCGGTCGACTCTTCGGAGAGTTTTGACCTCCACGGCCAACCCAATCGGACTGACCTACTCATTGTATCGGCGACGCCATGGGGTGCAGCACCTCCATACGTTACTTGGACTCGGTCGACTCTTCGGAGAGTCCTGACCTCCACGGCCAATCCACTCAGATTGACCTACTCGTTGTAACGGGTCACGCCACAGGGTGCAGCGCCTCCAAACGTTACTTGGACTCGGTCGACTCTTTAAAGAATCCTGACATCCATGGTCAATCCACTCGAATTGACCTACTTGTTGCCGAACCCAAGATGGGTGAGGCTGCAAAGGCTGACCCCTAGGGGGTCAATACCTTCCTTGGCCGGCTCCCAGGGGAGCCAGACTTGCTTGGTCGACCTCCGGGAGGTCGGGAAGGGTGTGGCTGACCCTCGGTGGGTCAGCTTTAGCTTGTTTATCTTTCAGTATTGCGTTATAGGCAGAGTCGTCGTTTACCACCAAGAAATTGATAAAGTGCAGGACTATGTTGTCCCCTTCGCCAAAGGTTACTGGTAGCTCGAATGATCCTTCAGGGATCAAAGTGCTCTTGCGAAACCCGACTAGGGGCGTCGAGTTTGGCTTGAGCCTTTCCCTTCCCAGCTTCATGGCATCGTAAGATTTTAGCGACAGCACATCCACTGAACTGCCTCCGTCAATGAGGATCCTTTTGACGCGGATGTTGAATATGGTCAAGGACACCACTAAGGCGTCATTGTGCGGTTGGTGCAGTGCTGCAGCCTCGTCAGCAGTGAAGCCCAGCTGCTCGTCAACTACTTCCATTATGCGCACTTCTTCGCCCCTTAACGCGCTTCTGGCCTGCCTCACTTTGCCCTTCTAACTTCGGTTAGACTCTCCTCCAGCCAGTCCTTCGACGATGGTTCTGATTTTCGACGACGGTTGTGACTTTTCGCCTCCCCTTTTATTGTTAGGGGACTCAGACATTTTTTCACCTCTCCCACGTACTTGTCCAGTCGCCTCTTCGGATGAGGGACATATGGACTATTTTAGGTCGTAGCAATCCGAGGTAGCGTGGCCATGGTCTTTGTGAAATATGCAGTACTTGCCTCTATTTCTTTTGTTGGACCCTGCCTTAATTTGGCTTGGTCATGTCAGCTCCTCCTTATCTTGAATTTCCATCAAGATGTGCTCTACGAAAATTCCGTGTGAGTATATTTCTCAAACCGGCTTGGGGGTACCCCTCGTCGTTCGACCTTCTCTTTTTTCACTAGGAGCTTTTCTGCCCTTCGTTTTCGCGATTCCTTGTAATCAGACTCGCGACGGCTATCTGACTTATTGCGCTCTGGAAGAGAACCTCTTCCTTCTGTGCTTCCTCGAGAGTTGACCAGCTCCCCTGCACTCATGTACTTTTGCGCTCTGGTTAGCAACTCGGCACAAGTGAGTGAAGCCTTTTTCCCAACGACCACAAGAATTTTTCATCCCTGAGTCTGGAAACGACTACTGCAAGAGCCGTGCTGTCAGAGTACCCTTCAAAGTTCAGCGCCTCGCTGTTGAAGCGGGTAATGTACTCCCGAAGAGTCTCATGACTCGTTTGCCTCATGGTCAATAAATGGGTGACCGATTTCTTCTAATCTCGTCCTCCTAGGAATTGGGTGACGAATGCCCTGGCCAGCTCTCTGAAAAAGGCAATGGACTTGCGCTTGAGCTGCCTGAACCCTTTTCGGGCTGGTCTTGTGAGCGTGAAAGAAAATGCTTTGCACTTGATCGTCTCTCGGACTCCATGGAGTTCTATCCATACCCGATAGGAATCCAGGTGCTCGACAAGATCCGTAGATCCATCGTACTTCTTGATTGTAGGGACTTTGAATTTTGCTGGGACGGACTCCTCCATGATTTCATCCATGAAAGAAGGGTCGACCTGGTCGACCAAGCTGTTCAGGTCCAGTCCGTCTTGGTCATGCGCCTTTTTCCTGCTCCTCAACCGGTCTTGGAGGAGACGAAGTTGGGCCAACCAAGGTTGTGCCTCGACTCCGTCACCCCCACCTCTCTTCGGCGTTGGTTGAGCACATCCTTGAGATCCACTCCTAAGTCTGATCCCGCTGTCTGGGCACTTGGAGTTTTCGGGGGATGCAAGGTGGATGACCTTTGCGTGGTACTTCTTGGCTGGCTACTTCGGACTGATTGCGTCTGAGAAGACTTCACTGTCCTGGATCCGATCCTCTAGTGGACCGAATGCTCCTTCGTCTGGTCATTACCGCTCAGTCGAAGTCGTTCGACCAATCTTAGGTGTTAGAATGTGCATTTTTCGGCACCTCCGTGGCTGGGACTTTCCCTTTTGCAGGGTCCCGAACCAACAGAGCTGGCTTTTCTGCCACAACCTTTTCCTGGTCGGCTGTCGCTTGGTCGCCTCCTGCGGCACCTGCTAGTTCCCAATATCAGCTGTCTGAGCAGGAGGTTATTGCCGAAGCAACTCCACCAGGCAATTCAAACTCTCCGTCATCCCTTGCACTTGTTCCCCAAATCCGTCAACTTCGGATCTGCACGCTCTGGTTCTTGCCTGGCTACCGCACCCTCAGGAGCCTGGTGGTTTTCGACATGAACAACGTCATGTCCTCTGGAGGCAATCCTTCTTGGAGCGTGCTCGACCTCCGATTCTTTATCGACATCGTGGTGGTAGTCGTTTTCAACGTTCGATATTTTTTGCAAGAAAATGTGTTTGGAAATTTTAGCGTTTTAGGTAGAACACTATCTCGTCCCCACAGACGAAACTAACTGTTGATGTCGAAAAATGGTCAACGAATAACCACAGTAATGATTTGTTTAACTGAGGATGAAAGGGCCTGTAAAATAGCAAATTAGGACACACCGGTGTGGTGTGAGCCACAGGACCTCCGATGCCTAAGTCAGAAATGGAATTTAGGAGAATAATTTAGAACTTTAGGAATAGCTTAAGAGTACTTAGCTTAGGATTCGTCTCTTGAAAGGGAGAAATGACTTGATTCTTATAGCAGTTGGTCTCGTAATCGTTGCAGCTCACTTATAGCGATATAATGATCGGTCGTTAGAAACGTCCGTCATTAAGCCAGATATGAATATCGACATAACTCCTGATCGTTACCCTTCGGAGGTGTAACGGTCTTGACTCTGGACTCGATCGACTCTTCGAAGAGTTTTGACCTACTCGTTGTAACGGGCAACGCCACGAGGTGCAGCGCCTCTAAACGTTACTTGGACTTGGTCGACTCTTCGGAGAGTCCTGACCTCCACGGCCAATCCACTCGGATTGACCTACTCGTTGTAACGGGCGACACCACGGGGTGCAGCTCCTCCAAACGTTACTTGGACTCTGTCGACTCTTCGGAGAGTCCTAACCTCCACGGCCAATCTACTCGAATTGACCTACTCTTTGCCGGACCCGAGAAGGGTGAGGCTGCATGGGTCGACCCTTGGGGGTCAAGGTCTTCTTTAGCCGACTCCCAGGGGAGCCGGACTTGCTTAGCCAATCCCCGGGGGGTTGACAAATTGCGTGGCCGACCCCCGAGGGTTCGTCATGGACTTGGCCGACCCTCTGGGGGTCGAGGCCTCCACTTGGCCTACCCCCAAGGGTCGACGTTGGCTTGTTTATCCTTCGAGTGGGTCCCAACCTCTTCCGAGTCTTTCGGGATATTTTAGCCCACAACAAACACTATTTCCCACTAGGTTTTCCATAAAGCTCAACCAATAAAGTTTTTTTAAAAAATATCTAAATGAGCAACTTTTCTCAAATACCAATTGTTAGATCGGTACGAGAACCAGAGAGAAAGGTGAATAAGGTTTTTAAAAAATATTTTTTTCAGTATGTTCAAGAAACCAAATATCAAACCAATTAAAAAAATGTGATCATTAAAACAACAAACAAGATAGATAAAAATTAAGAGAATCAAAATTTATCTAACACCATCAAGATTCAATTGGAACATAAATAAAATATTATAAGTAATAAAATAAAAAGAAAAAAATTAGATAAGATGACATGATAAATTTTAAAAGTTGTTAGATCAAATTCGACTTAGTCTAGTACCCAAGCGCCTCTTGGAATTTAATAAAAAAAATTTGGCTCTTTTTATGGATTAAAGTTCAATCATTATACAACTCTTTTTACGAGCTGAAGAGCAAACTCAATCATTTTCATGGAGTAGGATCAAACTGCTGCAATTGTTGAAATTTGGTAAAGAACACACTAACTCTCTCAATTAGAGTAGATATATAATTTTATCTCTCACTAACCACACAATATCTCTCAAGAATAAGAAGGGAAAACAAAGTTGAAGAACTTTGGAGAGAGCAACAAAAAACGATTTTCGAGTTTTAGAAGATTGAAAATCTCAAAGATGTGTTGTATGTTTTTAGTGAAGAACGTGAGATTTATATAAGGAGTGAAGGATACAAATTTGGCTTTCATTTTGTCATATGAATTTGGTAAAAATATATTGAATGGTGGAGATTAGGGGTCATTTCGGTTTGGTTTTTTTCGGTTTTAAGCCAAATCAATAACCAAACAAATATCCTCAGTTTTTCAATAATTGGGTTTGAACCGATGTCTAATAAAAATCAAAATCATTTGTTTAGTTTTATTTGGTTTCATTCGGTTTCGGTTTAGATTTCAATAAAATGTTTGATATATTTTTAATATTTTTGTCTCATTCTCAATTAGATTTTTTTAATGTTATTCTAACGCTTTTCATTTTACTAAAAAAAAAACAATATTTTTCATAAGTATCAAATATTTACAATATTTTTTACTTGATATTTCAATTTAAATGGATTCTTCCATCAAATTTAATACCAACAAATATATATATATATATATATATCTTATTATTTATATATTCGATTCGGTTTCGGTCAAGAACCGAAATCAAACTTGTATAAATCGATTTTCTAAAATACTAAATCGAATGATTCAATATTCTTCTAAAAAATCGAACTGATCCAATATATCGGTTTGGTTTGGTTCGGTTCGATTTTATTGGTTTCGATTTTTCTTTTCACCCTGGGAGAGGATTAAAAGACATAATAGAAAATAATAAATATTAATTATATTTCAAATTTTCAATGTAACTTTTTAGAATTTGAATTTAAAAATCTATTTTCAATGTTATTGTTTTATGAGAGCTTTATATAACTAGCCAAAAATTATATAATTATTAAGCCGGTGTCAAAAGTCTAATCTTATTATACTTATATTCAATTATGTATTTTTATGCTTTATTATTGACTTTAAAGTTACTATAATACCCTGAAATGAACTATTAATTATTATGATATTTTAAATATTTTGGAAAAGCATTTAATACTTTCTAAAAATAGTCTAATCAATGTCTCATTTTTCTCAAAAAAAAAAATCTCACACCATTTTCCTCTAATCAATACCAAACTTTCTAAAAATAGTATTTTTAGTTCACAATTTTTGTCTTCCTCTCAATCAAACATTTTGACTTCCTCTACCCAAGAAACTCTAGTTATTACGTCTTTCTTTGCTCAAGAATATAGTTTCCCTCGTAGTGAAGAAGATTCATTCGGCGATTTAGATTTTTTTTTTTTTTTCGTTTTGCTGTTTTTTACAAATCAAACTTTAATTCGATTTCGTTCTTTTTTCGAATTCCCAACAGATTTCTGCAGAGTTCTGTTGTGTTTTGGAACGAAAAAATTGATTGTGATGAGTGGGTATTGGACATGTAATACAATTTCGGTCAATCAATCGACTTGATGTGCGATTTTGTATATTGTTTTATGTATTGTCATTGTATTCTAATTATATGTATATTGTTTATGATTCTGATTGCGAATGTGTTGTTTTTACTAATGTTTTTTTAGTCTATACTTAATACTTTATATTTATATAGATGCATGTTTGTTTGATGATGAGTAAGTGTTAATCGTTACTTCTGTACACACGTTTTAATTAGGTTTTTACATAATATTACACATATTAGTCAATGTAAACTTACAATACGTATGCAATATTAAGAAAATGGTTTATTACTGCAGTATTATTCATCGTTGAAATGGTTGATGCATACATGTGTTTAGTATATATTTAGTATTATTTGTTTACTAAAATCCATATATGTTAGTATAAACATAATACATTGAAATCTTGCAAATAAATTGTATTTAATTAGTATTATTCTATTACTAATAACTATGTATATATATTACAATACAATTAATAAACATATTTAGGTTTGTTTATATCATAAAAAATGGTGAAAACGAATTTAAAAGAATGTCGTGCTCAAAAAACTGTTAGGAGAAGCCAACGAAGATTAGAGTGTAGAATAGGTTACAGTGGTGAAAAGCCCATTTACATAAACGTTATGAGTATTATATCATGCATGTGATTGAAATTCAAAGTATAGTATTTGTGTATTTTGACAGTATTGTGTATGCGTATATGTTTAGCTTCATGTTGAAAGGTTTGGATTCTGAAGCCAATGTTCGGTTCAACGTGAGAGTAGGAACACAAAGTCATCAAGTAATATGAAATCATCATTTACTTTGAAGTTTGAATATGTGGAAGAAAATAAACAAGAAAAGAAGAAGAAAGATGTAGAAGACGGTGATAGAGCTAATGAATTTAGTGAACCACCAAGTTTCAAAATATTGTCACAACTCTCTCAATACTAATTTTATTTTTTATGTGTTTTTTAAACTCTATTGGACATGCTATCTTGTTTGGCAATTAATGACTACTTATGATGTTGGTTTTTTGTGTTTTATATGTTATCTTGTTTCTTGAACTTATTACTACTTCTGATGCATATAAAGTTTGAAATCTTGGAAGTAGTACAACGTTTATGGTATTATTATAGTAAGTTTACGGTACTAATATAAACATGCGTTTTATGTTGGTTTTTATGGCATTATTATAGTAAGTTTATGGTATTAATATTAATATTACAATTAAATTGATAATTGGTGAACAAAAACGAAAATGATTCATTAATGAAATATATAAGATTTAAATTGTTTACACACATAATGTATGAAACAAAGTAATGATATTTCAAATTCCAATATTAAAAATGTAGTATAACAATAGTATCTTAGTATTACTGATAAAAAATATAAAAGTAACGATTTTATTTATAAATAGGATTTGTAGGAGAACGTATATTGTGCCCCAACCTTTCACGACGCTCACATTTTACTCTAGACTTCATTTCAATATTTGACTTTCATCGTGACTTTTTTGGTCTACCAACTGGACGTTTAGTATACCATTGAGAGTAGACCTAATAGAGATTGAGTTTGTACAACTTGTATAATACAATATTATAAGAATAAATACGTCAATAATATCATAAGTATGAACGAATTACTATGATGAAAATTATAACGATAGTACTTATAGAAGAATGTATTAATATCAAATACTAACAATAACATCCCAAACTTGAGTTCATACTTACGGTATAAAACACACTAACTCCATAACACAACTGACTTAACATTAAGCTTGCTTACTTATGGTATAAAAATGACAATCTTACCTATATAAAGATAAAACTAAAAACTTATACATTTGGAAAGTGGTAAATGATGTGTTAACTATGAAGATGAAAATTCAGACAATTTACAAATAAAGAAAAAAACATAAATTTGGAATGAATATGAATACAATAATACTAGTAATTAAACGTATGTATAAATATGACATTATAAAATGGCATGCACATTATCATTTAACAAAAGATAAGAGGAACAATATGTGAAGAAACCAATTAACTTTGAGCAAAAAAAAGTAGAATAAGGAAGAAAAAAAAAGAAGGCAGAATAAATTAGGGTTTAAATGAAATTAAATGTTGCCATACAAAGAAAACATTGATGTTAGGAATCAAACAATAATTACAAAAATAAAAGGAAACAACAATTGTATAATAAAACAAAAAT
This sequence comes from Cyclanthera cordifolia, assembly GCA_037832605.1. Taxonomy (NCBI): domain Eukaryota; kingdom Viridiplantae; phylum Streptophyta; class Magnoliopsida; order Cucurbitales; family Cucurbitaceae; genus Cyclanthera; species Cyclanthera cordifolia. The sequence continues at coordinate 10,523 of JBBMEG010059355.1, forward strand.
TTCTATATCAAGATACTTAAGGGCAAAGCGGAGATTCAAACATGCAATAACTGTTTAAAAATATTTAAATACAAATGCAATTAAAATAAAATTTGGATATGTGTAATAATTATAATAGAATTGAATATTTGTACTAAATTTCTACATTTTATTTAATTATATATTTTAATTGAATGGTGGAGATTTGAAAGATATTTAAGGAAATAATAAATATTAATAATATTTTAAATATGACATGATAACTTTATAATTTGAATTTGATTTTGAAAATCTATTTGTAATTATTGTTTTATTTAATAATTATCTTTTTTTAATGTTAAAATCAATCAAAAGTCTGTCATGGTGTTACTCATTCAAGACTTTACATGTCAATTTTTAAATGGTCTATGATGTTGACTTAATTAGCTACCACGTCACCATCTCAAAATTTCTCATTCAATCGTGTTTTGACCATAACTTCTAAAATTCGTTTCAACTTCAATTTGAGTAATTCAAACTTTTTGGAATCTTGTTTTGAGCACCATATTTTAGACATTTCAAAACACTAAAAACATTTGTAAATAATATCAAACTTTTTACCAACATAATATTAATTTATTTATTAAATTAATTAAATTGCGATTAAGGCCAAAAATTAAACTATATCAAAACATATATCTCTTTGAGTTTGATGAGCTCTAATTAATTAATACAAGATTAGAATAATATGTGATTTCGAATCAAAACTAATTGATAATGATGAGAGAATAACTCATTAATCTTACAAATACTAGAAGGTATCATCATATTTCTAATGGCGGTATCCTTAACAAAATTCAAGTAATTAAATAGCTAATGTTTAATATTGACATTGAAATAATTAAAAAAAAAAGAAACACAAAAGGTAAAATTTGTTTTTTATGAACACAATTAAATATCAAAAGTATCGTTGAAACAAAACGTTATTATTAATACTCTAACACTGATGAGCAAGAATATGTAAAAATAAAAAAGCAACAATAAACAATTGTTATTCTAATAGATCATTGAAATTCATATCATTTTATCATTCTATTAACTGATTTTTTTAGTGATCTTAGTATATGATAAATAGATGTTTTTTTTTTTTATACTAAAAAATGGTCTTCCATGTTCAACTATAATATTTGTATTGTTGAGAACGAAATGCCTATAATTGACAAAAAGGTGAACACCACATACATCCGATGCTTATGTTAGAAGAGTATTTCAGAAAGTGTTTCGAGAGTGATTAGAGATACATTAACTTTAAAACAACCAACCCTCCAATGGCATGACTTAACATATTTTATAGTAACTAGAGTTGTATTATTGCCGCTCACTTAACTCCCATTTATGGTAGCCTAATGGTCAACCCTTATAATGTCAACCATCTAAATACAAAATAAATACTTGTGTAACTCTCGGACGTTATTGCCTTCCTTCTCTCATGCCTTTTAGTGAGTCTTGATATCTTAGAGGTGTAACAATCCTCAATGTTCTTTGTCTCAACCGAAGAGGTCGAGGCTTCTTTAGCTTATCCTTTAAAGGTCGTGACTTACCTTGGGCGATCCCTTGAGGGTTGAAACTTACTTTGGCCAACCCTTTGGGCGTCAAAACTTACTTTGGCTGATTCTCGAGGCGACCCATAGAGGTCGAAACCTACTTTGACCAACACTTATGGGTCTTGGGCAGAGGGTGAAAACTTACTTTGGTAAGACTCCCAAAAGGTCTTGGTTATGGGTCAAAACCTACTCTGGTCAACCCTTTATAGGTCGAAACCTGCTTTGACCAACTCTCGAGGAGTCCTAGCTTCATTGGCTGACCCCTAGGAGGTGAGGCCTAATTCAGGTACTATGGAAATATTCCACCCATAACATGTTTCTACTCATACTACTAGGAAAGAGGTATAAGGCACGGAGAATTATGTCACCTTAGATCTTTATTTTCGTTAACTTAGCTTAAAGCGACAAAAAATATTTCGTCTCTGGTTCCGTCACAGTAGTCTCGTTGTTGTAGCCTAAGGTGATGGAACAATAGGTTCTATCACTTTTATCAGAGACAAAAAAGTCTTCCTTTGCCTTTGACATCAAAGGTGACGAAAGACAAATTTGTTGCGTCTGATATCAGTTGCAATGGAAGACGGTTCCATCGCCATAAAAATTTAAGGCACCAGAAGCTTCTAAGGTTTCAAACTTTATTTACTAAAAAAAAAAACAAATCTAAGGTCTCAAACATTAAGAAAATATCTATCTAATAGAACTTTTATTTTATTCTAATAGTACTCAGATGTATAAAAAACACAAAACACAAATCATTCGTAATTTATTATTAAGTTTGCTAAGTTTGCTAATTTATTATTAACGAGATGTTTGTTCGCAAAATTGTGTAGTGATTGTTTTAAGTGATTAAAAATAAATTTTAATTTTGAGTTACTAAAAAATTTCTAATCATTTCTCCACCCTTTCAAATAAATTTTAATTTTGAGTTAAAAATAAATTTTAATTTTGATTAAAAAGGTTCTCTTCCAAGCTAAAAAGTGGCTTAACCAACTAAGTACAACAATTTCTTGAGAATGTTAGGATTAATTATTTAACTTGAGCTGAGGGCTATTTTGCAAATTAGAAAATTTAATCCCTAATTTCTTCTTTTTCCCTTTCTTCCTCTTCGCGATCTATCTTACTAGTTTGATATTACTGAGGTTGTGGAAGGAGTCTATGGTCGAGATGGTGATGCTTGAAGCTGTTATGAGTTCTCGGTTGTGGGAGCAAGGCCAGCCTTCTTTCTTTAAATGTTGGTGTGTTTGTCGTTAATCTTTGAGTATTGGCCCGAGTTGTTCGTCCTTTTCATTGGTCTAAGTGTGAGTTTGCATTTTGAAGGGTAGTTATTGGTGGGAGTGTTGGCAAAATGTTTATTGGTTTTAATCAAGTCTTTCGGTATTGAAGTTTTGAACTGTTGGCTCACCTTTCTAGTATCTTATTAGTTAGTAGAGTTTGTATGAGCTCTATGTCTACTTAAGCTTTAAGAGCTAGTCAAGTGAAGTGGTCTTCCTCTGGTTGAATGTTTTGCTCTGTTGTTGGTGTTTGCGTTGTGAAGGTGGAGTTTAAATTCTTCAAGTTGTTTGTCTTCGAGTTTGTGTTGGATTTCCTTTGAGCACTTGAGGGATGCCTGAAAGTTAGATGCTTCTTCAGGATAGCAGGAGAGTGTCCCTCAAGTTTGACATCGATTTCGGTAAGTTCCTAGTTTGGTTAAGCTTATTCAAGTGTGGGTTTGGAAGCGCAAACCGAGCTAAAGCTTCTTGGGTTTTGCTAAAGGCTTGGTTGTTAGGTTGGACCGATGCTAGCAAGTTTGAGTTAAGTATCCCCTAACTTCCCTTAAACTTTTGTTATGGGTTAAGCCGTTATTTGTAGCTTGTTGATTTATGTTTCAATGTAGGTTCAGAGGCATATCAGAAGTATTCGCTTTGGGATCGAGCCTTTATTGTTCGATTCTAGTAAACGGGAGTTCGGGGACTTGCCTAGAACGTTCGTTTGGACTCAAGTCTCATTTTTAGCTGGTCCTAGATGAACCCTTGTGTAAGGGACCCTAACCGGGTGTTGATTGCTTGTATTTACCTAGAAATATAGGCTTGTTTGTTGTGCACGTTCGTATGTGGAATTATATGTTGCTTTATCATGCTTCGTGTACTTCAAGTTGTATGTTTGCTCATGTTTGGCTGGTTAGATGCTTGTAGGGTTTCTTGTTGATTTATGTACATGTAGGAAGGATGGTAGTTTTGATTCTTGATACTCGTATGCTGTATAAGTTAGTATCTGATGTATATGCAATGTCTGGTTTAATACGTGTAGGGTATTACGATATGAGTATGTATTGTGTGTAGCATGTTACTGTGATGATCTGTTCTTATGTGCTGAGCCTTAGGCGAATAAGTAGGTAGATTACTTATGATACGTCTTTCTCCGGTTATGTACATGCACAATAGATTATAGGGTCGTTGCATGCATTGTGTGTTGAAGTGCGCGTCGAGTCTCTTTCCTTGATAGTGTGAGCATTCGTCATATGGCCTCGACATGTCTTTGCCCCGGCATAGGGTGGTTGCAGTGGACCATAGGGTTTGCTGCTACGTGGCACGTTAGGGAACGACCCATAGGAGTGGCCAGACGCAACAACGTTCTCTAACGGACAGATGTAGTCAGATGTGAGAGATTATGCTTGTGGAAGGATGGATTGCAACCATCCTGAGAGCGACAATTGACCATCGGGTCTGACCACGATCTTTCAGACGTGTTGGGTAGCCGACCGCGATTGGGGCTCCCGCAGTCTTTTCTGATACCTAGGAGCTCCTTGAGATACTATTTCGTCTACATCTAACTATAGCACAGTTGCGAGCACCGCAACATGTACAAGTTACAAACTGTCAAGCAGAAGTGTGATCCTGGCTTCGGCTAGTGTATCCGCTAACGCTTGGACAGATACTTGCAC
>JBBMEG010059377.1:0-15000 GCA_037832605.1 Cyclanthera cordifolia
CCCCCCCCCCCCCCCCCCCCCCCCCCTCCCAACTATGAGTCTAAACCTAGGTCTTTACCATGATTTTCAATGTTTCACAATTTAAGGGCATGTCTCATAATCAAATACTTAGAGCATTATTTGAAAATAATATTTATGTTGAAACCTTGAAACCATGGTGCATGTATCATTCCATTTTATTTGATATAAGACTTCACAGGTATGTTACCTTGGCATTCCATTTTATCTTATATAAAATCTGGCAGGTAAGCAAGTTATACATGTTACCCAAGCATTTCATTGCTTATATGAGCATGATATATCTTGTATCCTGGTAGGTATCAAGTTTTACATATTACCCAGAGTTATAAAGACCTAGTTGGTAAGTATGTTAGTACATGCTATCCAGCGATATATTGACCTAGCATATAAACATATTACATATGTTACCCAGTCTTGCAACAACCAGATGGGTAAGCATATTATACATGTTACCTAAGAATTTAAAGACTGGTAGGTAAGCATGACACACATGTTATCCTGACATCATCATTATGTTTGTATGACTTCATCTATTGTTATGTATTTGTTACTCAGGAATGCATTTGATTTGGGAATGAGCACCCTTTATTTGATTACTTATTGTACATGTTGCATTGTTGTCTATTTCGACTATATTCATGTTTGATCACAAGTTAGGGATCCTTACTGAGTTTTCATAAACTCACTCTTTCCACCGTCGATTTCCATAGGTATGGTAGGTCTGTATTGAGATGGAGAATCTACCTGAATTGACCATGGGCATCAGTGTATTTTTTTTAAGTCATATTTTAATTATGTTTCTTCTACATACAATTTAGTGCATGTATTGTTTACGATATTGATCAATATTTTAGTTGGTTTTAACTAACCATGACTGGGTAACATGTATGACATACTTATCTGCCAAGTCTTATATTAAATAAATTGAATACCTGGGTAACAAGTATGACATGCTTACCTATCAAGTCTTATATCAATACAATGAAATGTCTAGGTAATATGTATGACGTGCTTGCCTTCCAAGAATAATAAGTATCAACATGAAGTACATCCCTACACAAGTAGTTCATCATCCCAAGATAACAGTCAACAAGACCTCAATGGGTGATGGTGATAAGCTAGTTTGCTATGCTGTATCACGGTTTATACGCTCTCTAAATTGGTCTCTAATGAGACAACATAACAAATTGGATCCACAATAGACGCCAGTGATGGATAGTTCACTATGGAACAATAACATATTAGATCCACGATTGTTCCATTGGAGACTCTAAAATATGTTCCATAACTTATCTAGTGAGACAATAACATATAATCAATCATCACATAAAGCGTAAATATATATATGCATATGACAACACATCACTTCACGTAAAGCATCAATAAGTCTTCATATGAGACAACACAATAGGTAAAGCACCACATCAAGCATCACATCCCATTAAGTATCAATAAGTTTACATATGCGACAATAACACTACATCAAGAAACATATATACACCAATGCACAATCAGATCGCCTCATATCAATATGTAAGACTAGATGCTCGATCATATCTCAATATCATTATCAATTAATTATCAATCATTAAGAAAATATCAAACAAGACACCGTGCAATCAGTACATTCATGTAATACACCAACGGATCTCGAGCGGAGGGTAAGGGTCCTTTACCTTAGCCGAATTCCACGAAAAGGCTTCTAAGCTCAAAAACAACATTTGTGAAGGTTAGCACACCAACAAGACTCTAACAAATCAATGAGTCAACACTAACACGTTAGACTATAAAAAATATTAGTCAAGGGGACCCAACTTTGAAAATCAAAATTTTGGAACACGTGGCTCGATCAACTCGGTTGATCGGTCCAACTGGTCAAAGCTCATCAACACAACCAACAAGTTTCACAATTTACATCAAACATTGCTTAGGTGTAACTCTACATGGTCAAATAGTCACTCTAATTAAATTGGTAAAATAGGAGTCAACACTTTACAACTTAACAAAGGGTTAGTTCATCTTAGACAACTGAGTCAAATTGAGTGAACTAAGTCAACATTTTTTCATAACACCTCAACAATGAAGATTTTGTATGGAGTTTAAACAAAGCTTCAAAATTCAATAAAGGTAGTTCACACATTCAAAAATCTCGCATGATTTTCTTAATTTATTTTATCAAAACAACACAACCGAAGGGGTTAAATCGTAGCCAACAGGTGGCTTGGAATCGACTCATTAGAAAACTCAGGCGAGGCGACTGACATACAACATTTTTTCTGTCGATGTCGACAACTTTCGAGTGGATAAATTGGGCTTCTTCAGGAGATTGATAGCATGTCGAGCACTTGATGGGTCTCGCACGAGATTTTATTCGTGGATGGTTCCCTTTAAGTTTCCACGAACGACAGAGATTTCACGAACGACACTAGCAGACAAACGTTAGCTGGGAATTCATAATGGAAATGACTCGTGCCAACGGGTTCTCAACTGTTTTCACGAAACACAAGGAAGAAGCGGGAAGTGGGAGGCGTGATTATCTATGTTGGAAAGAGAGAAGGTGATGTTGAGGTGTGATAGGTTAGATCATGTAATTAATGCCCCGCATTTTCAAGTTTATTTGTACCTTTGGAGAGTTATTGTGAGATCCTAATTTTAGTCTAAATTGATTTTTTTTTTATGCTTTTAGAATTTCGGTGATTAGTTTGGATTAAGATTGTTGTTTATTTTGGTTACTACAATAAGAGATAGTAATTATTTGTGTTTTTGCAAAGTGCATATTATGTGGATATTTGATTTTTTTTTTTTTTTTTAATCTTAATTTGAAGAAGGGACGAGAGAATGAAATCCCCACCACCCATTTTTAGCAACTAATCTTCTCTCTCCTCTCTCCCAGAGAATATTATATTATTAAGTCACATCAATACGGAGGAAAAAACTCAGGTGGGCAACATGGAAACAAAAATCAATTAGGAACAAATAAAAGAATATATAAAATTATTGATTTAAAATTTGATGGGTGTATTTAAAAAAATCCTTGGCACAAACCCCCAATGATTCTTCTTCCCTACCCTCCACACACCATTGAAGGACCACACTAATGCAAGCTTCCCCAACGACACAACCACCGGCCACACCAAGCGACGCCTACACCGACCTGCGCCAGCACCACGTAGCAGTGCCCATCGCGTGAACCCGCTCTTGCAGCAGCACCACGACCCACGCTGCCAGAATCCACCATCGCAATGACGCCGGCTGTGTCGCTCCAATCGTGGTCCACCTAGATCTGCAAGTCTCAACTCGCAGCTTGCAACCTACCAAGGGAAAAGGAAATTTTGGGATGAATCCTTGATATGCGGGTACCAACTTTTGGGGTTTTAGTTTCTAGGATCCATGTGCAAAGTGGAGTATTATGAAAAAATGGTTTATTTCTATTCTAGAATCCTTGATATGCGGGTACCAACTACTGCTATTTTGCTAAAAGAAGAAATACATAAATATTTTCATATTATGTTTGGCTTGGAACTGTTGAAAGGTGTAGGTGAGTTGAACCAAATTATTGTGGACTATTGATAGGGATGAGTGTTCATTTTTTTAGGAGAGTGTTTATGTTAATTAGAAAATAAAAATTGGACTTTAATTTCATGATTAAGCTTATCGAATTGGAGCACAATGTAAAGCTAAAATAATTTTACCAAATAATAAAAATATAAGCTAGGGGCAATTTGTGGTGTTGATACTTCTTTCTTAGAAAGAAACAACAACTAGCAAAGTTGCTTAATCATAAGATTCAAGTTTGTTTGTGGGAATCTTTAAAGGAGCGACTTGTTTTGTTTTGAAAAAATTTGGGTGGTTGGTTAGCGGATTAACTGGTTGTACTTGAATTAGTAATCTTGCTTAGGAGGAGGAGACTTTTGGATCTTGAAGAACGTTTAGTTTTGTATCGGTTGGCCAGGTAAGGGCTTTTTCTCTAGAAGTTGTGTGGTTCTCATATTGAATAATTTAATTGCTTAGTCGCTTGATATGTATCCTGAATGTAATTTTTTCATGAATTGATGACTTGAAAAGCATGTTAGTGGATCGAATTATGGTATCTTGATTTGTACTGTGATATTCTGAACACATATGTTGTGATGGCATGCACTAAATTTATCGCTTGATGTTTTGACCTATTGCATACTGTTTAGGCTTTGGATATATGTTGTTATGCCAACATGTTGTTAGTACAATGCTAGATTATTGTATGTAATCTCTTTATGTGTTTTTCTTGTGACGATAGGTTGAGGATGTAGTGGGGACTAAGTTTTCATTCTTAGTATTATGTTTAGGCTTGTCATCATTTAAAGCCTGAGAGGGCAAAAGTCGCCCCCTTCCCCCCGCCCTATTATAGCCTAGTTTCAGGCACATGGTAAATCAAGAACCATGACCAGGGTGGAAGCCTATCACTGGCATGAGTGCATCGAGTGTGGGATACACGTGGACCTAGGTCGTACCATGGTGAGGGACACTAAAACGAGCACCAGATGGTGCATCTATCTTTTTAGGCACGTGTAGACCGGGACTGTTAATCAAAGAGTAGGTCATCTACTGACACAGTGTGCAGCTTCGTGCAGCATCTGCAGAGACATATAGGGTTTAGAACGAGAACTCTCTACGACCTCGTACTGTTTGCGTGTTTTCCTTGGGTAGTCAGGACATGGCATAACCCTATGAGATTGATGATGTAACTTCTGTGGGTTAAGCTAAGGGTCTAGGACCCAAATGACGAGATGGATCTACGATTAAGTTGTAATACGAGGTTTCTAATGATTCTAAACTGTGTACGTGTTATGAGCTTGTTATCTTGATGATTGAAAGAACGTACCAATGTTGTTTATATATGGATTATTGTGAATATATGACGTTCTGTTGAGTATTACATTACTAGTTGCTCGATTATCAATTATTTTCAATACTCACTCTTTCTGTGAAACAATATTTCAGGTACATAACCACGTTAGATGGGCGAACTTAGAAGGTTGGAGGCAGACCATGAACTTGGCTCATTTTGAGTCTATTCATTTGTTATTTCTGGATTTCTTTTATAAACCATGTCATTTGTTTGTTTACAAACAAAATGTGTTGATAGGGATCCTGAAGTGTTTTGGATTTTGATTATTACTTGTTTTACTATGGTTTGAATTTATGATAGATTTGTTTTTTAAAAGATTGGAATGTTATTTGAGATGTATGTGTTGTTTGGAGGTATTATCTCTCTTGGAGATATTTTATAACTGTGAGTCATGCATAAATAAAGACTCGGTTTAGGACTCATTTAAGTCGGGTCTTTATAGGTCAATTCATAAATGCTTTCAAGGATTGACTTTAGGTTTATGGAAAATATGCTTTGCCAACAAGGTTGTTTGTATAGGTGGATATGGAAAGTGGGTTTAAACCCAACCCTTGTAAGTCTTACTTTATAAATTTATTTATTTAAAGGAACTTTACATAGATATTCAAATAGGAAAAAAATATTATAGTTGTACCTGATTCTTAAAAAAAAATTGCATACATATTCAAACGGTTTTTTAACGTGTATTTTATTGTTTGTTGATGTACTATAATATCATTTGTTTGACAGTGAAATATATGGAAAGTTTGAATATTTTTTAAATCATATTAAACCACGTATTGATAACTTCCTTTCAACTCTCCACGTCCCCATAAAATTTATGACGCACGATTTTAGGAAGAACCAAAATTTTTTGGATTTCAGGCCGTATTTTTTGCGAAAATCTTGACGGGCATTGACGTGTTGCTTACTTACTATGGCAGCGCTTGTATGAAATCGTTCTTGGAATTTCTTTCAGGGTCTCTTTCTTTTTTTGTGCAACCATTTTGTTTTGAGCTATTGAAGTCAAGGTTGTTGGTGGATTATTTGGAGACATATTGTTAGAGTGATTTGATTTTGAAGGAAGTCAGATTCACACCGAAAGTAAGTTTGATTTCGGTATTATTTGAAATCCTTGTATGTATATATGTAAGCGAAGTGATCCCCCCTTGTAATATCGAAATAATATCCAAATGCATGTGTGAAATTATTATTTTGGTTTGTTTTTAGGTATAGAAAAAGAAACTTTATAATGCGTATTTTATAATACATTCCTGCTTCAGTATGATTCAGTATGGTAGACAAGTGTGTATTATATGTTGTTTACATTGTTTTCTTTTCTGTTTTGGTAATGTAGTTTTTTTATCTTTATTTATTTGATTATGTTTACATAATTATTTTTATAATCTTGTGTCTTATGAGTTTACTGTATTTGTATTGTTAAGCGTAAGTATAAATAAAGTATAGATAGATGTTACATCTTGATCATAATCGGGTATCCATCTTAATAGGTGCCTTGAAAAATGGTGAAAACTAATTAAAAAGAGTGGCAAGCGCGTAGAACTGTTAGGAGGAGTTTCTGAAGATTAGGATGTATAGTAGATTCCTTTGGTAGGAAGAAGAAAAATGAAGTTATCGTTATTGAACAGGTATATATTTGAAAAAGTATTTTATATATGATGTCGTTTGTACTATGAACGCTAACATTTATGTGATTGTAATACAAAAGAAATCTAGCTTAGACAATTCATCGGAATCAGTACCTGGAATGGCAAATACTGAAAGAAACATGTGCACGACAATGGTTCCATTTGGATTTATATTTGAGGTATTTCAAATATGAATTAAGAACATTTATGTATATATTGGGATTTCTTACATTTAAATAATTTAAACAATCTGAATTGTGGATATTATGAGGGAAATCAAGATCATGACATGAATGATGGAAATGATGTTATTCAAGAGTCAGAAACAAATGTTGATGATGTGGTACATAATTCATATTATTGAATTATTGTTTTGGTATTGTAACTTTTATATAATTATAAATCGATATGTAATAGGATGTTGGGGATAGCATTGCTGATGATCTAGTTCAAGTGACACCCACACAGACAATTGAATCTCTTATGGAGTCTTGTGATCTAACCGAGAGTTAAGTAAGGTAATGATTTATTGATTAATATATATCTTTTATAATTAGGAAGATTGTATGATAAAAATATTTTTTAATGCTACGGGAACTTGTTTCAGAGAATGTAAGACAGTGAAGTAAAAAAAATCTAAAAAGAAAATGCATGCGCTAAGACATTGAAGAGGATGCGGTATGATTATTGTATAATACGATCATCATTTTATTTATGATATTAATCTATGGTAATATATTGAATAATTGCGCATGGGGACCTTGAACCAATTTCATCAAGGTTAACAAAATTGAATTTGAAAAAAAAAAGAGTTCGCTAACAAAAGCAAGGAAAAGAAGATGGAAGTTCAAAAGGTATATCGTTGTAATGAACAAACTAAAAATAATCGTATACATATTTTTAATAGAGTATCGATTTAATGATGCAGGATAAGGATTTTCTAAGGAAACAGAAATCCATATCGAAGGAAATTGGAATTCTTGAGTTCGATTGAGAAGGTTAAGAAGAGGAAAAATATTGGGAAAGTATAGGTCAAAAGTATAAAGGTAATGTACATTTTTTGTTATTTCGTAGTGTAGTTATAGTATTGTGTAGTTTTTCTAAACTATGTAACTGAATTTGATTACTTACTATGAAAAAGAAAAAAAAAACGATGAAGAAGGATGTTGTGACTAAAGAAACATCAAGAAAAAGAACAAGAGATATGGTAAGACGTATGGACTTTAAAGGTTATGGTGTATTTTTAAAACATATAATGATGTTGTATGGATTTTGATATGAATTATTCCTATAGTTTAATGTGTATTATACATTTTCTCTGGATATACTAGATAATGAAAATAAGAAGATAAGATTCGACAGAGGTATTGTTCTTAGTGAAGATAGGACAGATCTTTATATGGTATTGTATATATATACATTATGATATTAATATCATATTATGTACACTACTAATTAGTAATACCTCGAATAAAAACCAAGGATACACCACTGTTACTATAACGAAGCAAATGATCGTCTACACAAAAGATTAACATCTTCGGTACACTAGATGTCATTAGAACTATTAGTTCAACATTAGAAGATACCCATCTAGAACAGTTGAAACAAAGCTCTGTAGGAAAATTTGTTGACCTTGATATTAATAGGTTTCAATCACAGTTGATGTATTATCTTATTAGACGAGAATGTAAACAACAGATAGGTGAGGTGCTTAGGTTTAACATAGAAGGAAACGTGGTTTAGTTTGAGTTGAGGGATTAAGAGTTAATTACAGGCCTAATTTGTGGTAGTTATCCCAAATTAGATAGAACTAAACTATTTGGAAGGTTTAAGAAATAATACTTCTCTAACCAAAAGAGTGTGACAAGGAGTGACCTCACAAAATTATTTAAGAGTGGGAAAAAAATCAAGCTCCAAGACCTCGTAATGTTATCAAAGCTGTATTGTATTGAATGCTTTATCAATGCAAATCATATAAAATGTAAGATTAAACCTGATCATCTTTTGCTAATGGATGATGAAGTTCTGTTCGATCAGTATCCTTGGGGGAGGGAATCGTATTATATAACAATGAAATTTATTAGAACTCAATCAATAATCCAAAATCTACCATCGTTGTGTTAGGATGGTTCACATATGCTTTGCTCATATGGGCATATGAATGCATACATCTCCTTTCTTCGGAAGGAAATTGTTATGCAATGAAAAAAGCAAATAACACACCACTGATGTTAAGCTGGACTTCAGATTTCCAACCTCACTTGACTGACTTGGTAGTAGAAGTAATAGAGATTAAGAAGGTATTTAATAGTTCTCTTATAATAATTAGACTCTTATGTTATCTGCATATTCTGATTTCTAACATATTTATGATATGATAGCTACAAGTAATACCATTGATTGGTAGGACATCTGGTGAATGCACTTCAGGTTTGAATGCTCATGTAAGTTGTATTATATATGTATTATATGTATATTAGTAATGTAATTCTAGGTATGATCATGTTATTACACTTGAATTCATATATATAAAACTGAAAAACACGTGGATTAATGCAAACCGAAACTAGAGATGCCAAGACGACCGATTTAGATGAAAGGTTGATTTATGATAAAGGGACATATTAGAGGTACTAGATATTTAACATATACACTATTATCTGATTTGTTTGTTTATATGCAAAAAATTTATAAATTTTGTGAATGAAAACAGGATGTTGGAATGAATGTAAACACTAAAAGAGTGTATTGTGAGGAAATATAGTTCATGATGTTAGAAGTTAACGTTGAAGGATTTAACAACATGGAAGGAGAGGTTTTTCGAGGGTTGAAGGACAGAGAAGAAATGGTTGAAAGAGGAGTAGAAGTTGATGTTAATGACAAAATGATGCCTATTGGACATTAGTGATGTTTTGGACATCATTTGCGAGCTTGTGAAGTATGTGAAGATATCTTTCGAGTTATTGAGTGGTAAAATTTATAATGTACAAAGTGATTTGAATGAAATTAAGACATTAATGGGGAGTATACGAGAAGCCAATCCTAATGATGGAGATGAAGAGGACAAGGGGGATGATGGAGAGGATGAGGAGGACAAGGGGATGAAGCAGAAGATTGAGGACAAATAGATAGTCTACTGAATGATATTCCAAATACAGACATGCTTTATTCAGATGCTACTCAAGATGTATCTAAGGATAATACCAAGGTAATATAGACTTATTAGATATAAAATTGTTAGTATAAGTACGAATCTTAAACTTATTCCTCAATATCAAAGGACCATGAAGTGGATACCAATGAATCAACTCGTAAGTCGTATGACGAGGAAGACATAAAGAAGGAAGTTGGAAAAGGAATCTACATAGACGCCGTAAGTAATAAGATTTGTGATATACTGATGTGATGATAATTATGTATTATTAATGTATTTATTAATAGCTACGCGGACAAGGTGTGTTTTCCGAAGCCAATGTTCTTATTAGACGTGAACGAAGGAAAGAAATGTCGTCAAGTATATTGAAGTCTCCATTTACATCAAAGTTCGGATCAGTGGAAAAGAAAAAAAAGTGAATAAATGAGATGGTGTAAATGGGATTGAAGCTATTGAATTTAATGACCCACCGAACTTCACAATATCGTCTCAATTGTCCCAATTCTAGGTTTTAACTGTTTTCAGTTTACATACAGTTTTGACTGTTCTGACTGTTTTGATGTTTCTTGTTTTGGATATTAATGGAAAACTATGTTGGTTTTATTGGTGTTTTACGAAGATGTTATGATCATATACATATTGGTTACACTATTGTTGTAAACCTTAAAAGGATTTATCATATTCATAATACATATTCATATTATTGTTGAAGATGTGCTAAAGAATATATAAGATTCAAAATGTTTAATTTCTATAATGCATAATACAAGTTGGTGAATGACAACATTAATATCGTTATGTTTGTGAACTAGAATAATTAAACATAGAAGGTATGAGAAACTGAAATAAGAACTTAAAACATATATTGGATATTGAAAACGTATAACATCAGTATTACTAATTAGAACGGTAATAATATGCAAGGTTATTTATTAAAACTTATTTAACAGGACGTACCTATGATACTTCATAGGTCAAAATGGTCATTAACACAAGTATTATTGAATACAACAGTATAGATTTTTTTTAAAATGAAATTGATAATTTAACCATTTAATGAATAATGTAAAAGTATTATTGAATACTACGACATTAATATGGCATCCTACTAACTAGTATATTGTGACCCAACTTTCCACAGTGCCCACATTTTACTCTAGACTTCCTTTCAATACTTGACTTCCATCTTGATTTTTTTGGTCTACCAACTAGACGTTTAGATGCAGGTGGCATGATATTTACGTTCTTTATATGTGAAGGTATATTCCAAGTTTCTGGATGACGAACAGAATAAATAATACCTTAATATGTATTTCTGACATACTCGTTTGAGTAGTAATTGGAAACATATTCAGTTGCTACCAAGCTTCTATTAAGAAAAATTGCACACGCGTGTTTATATGGGATTTAAAGGTGATCATATTCGCCACATGTGCATGTTCTTTTAGCCAGATTAACTTGATGTTGTTTTGATCCATACAAAAGTAGAAATAAAAGCTAGACATATGTGTGTACCTACATAATAATATGTTAGTAATACTCAAACTTCTATAGAAAAATACTTGTATAATGTGCATAAAATGTGTGATACATACTTTCATGAAGTGACCATCACTAATATGCTTTCTTAACTTTTCTTCACAAGATTCAGTAAAGTTTGTGGTTTGACTTAAGGATTCTATTCTACGAAGGGAAAACCAACCTTGCATTGACATCCCAATAACCTCAAACATAGTTGTGATTGGCAACTACTTGTTGTAACTTTCACATGAGTTAGTTGTCATTACCTCCCAACGTGAACGTGGACAATAAGAACGAGCCCATCTTTTGTAGTCGATCTCGTAAAATTCTTCACGAATTCTTGGACATCCACTCTCCAAATGACACATTGATTTTTCAAAATTTAAATGATTAAAAGCTTTTGCAGTTTTGAAGAAGGTTTTGGTATCAAATTTAGATCTATGCTTCTTCAACATAGTTTCTTTTATATGCACAATGCATAACCCATGAAAAGATTTTGGCCAAATTGCAGCAACAACATTCTCATTTGATTTATGCCTATCAGATATTATAACTATATCCTGACAATGACCGTAAACTTTCTTCAGATGTTTTAAAAACCATTTCCAAGATGCATCATTTTCGAATAGACAGCAACAGCAACCAATGGAACAATGTGATTAATACCATCAAATGTTGTACGGTTAGTAAAATGCTTCCATAACGATTTTTCATGAATGTTCCATCAATGCTTATTACAGGTCGACAATATGATCATGCATCAATTGAAGCAGATAATGTTTGAAAAAAATAAACAAATTTATTGTCTATAGAATACTCTAATTCAACCACAGATCCTGGAAAGGAGGAAAATAATATTTTTTTATATTTTATAATACATAATATAAAATGCGCATATATAACAATAATACACATATAAATACAATTGAAATACTAACATAATACCTCGATTATTATTGTGTATCATATAACCATATGATGACAACATATTATATGAGTCTCTAGGGGAACTATACATTTCCTTCCTAATATACTCCTTTGTTCGGTATGCTTTGTGGTAATTAATGTTCAATCCATGATGTGTAACAACATATCTCATGATTGTTTGAGGACTTTCAAATTCTTTTCCCAACAATGTTATCTTGTTTTTCATTATTTACTTCCCAAGTGATTCGGAAGCCTGTTTTTGTGAACTCAAAACAACACCAATGAAATGAATGTTGATCTATAACCTTTGTAATAACCCATGTATTACTGTAACTAGGTCCCCTACGAGTTGCTCTAATCGTCCACTTGCATCTGGAATCTTTACATACAACTACTAAGTACTTTAAGCAAGATTTTTGGGTGAAATTTTGAAAATGATCATTCAGAGCAATTGAGCGAACAACATCTACAACCTTTTGTTTCCTAGGGAATATATCATACTTTCTTAGAGAAAAATCAATTGGAAGACTTCCAACATCTATATTATCATGTATTCTACTTCCAATATTAGAAAAACAATTTACTTAAGAGGATATAGGATTTTCAACCACTAATTGGGATAGACAGTTGGAAGTATGTATTATTAGGGTGAAATTATTAATGGTTTCAACTAAGAGGACGCGGTATAACCATTCAACATCTTTATCGTTTTCAATCTTGATTTCCCTATGGAGATGCATTAATGAATCAACGATAGCGTAGGTGGTTGGAGGGTATATTGATTCATGAATACCTATACACACATATATACGTTGCAATAATGCAATCTGTGACAATCCTTGCTAAAAATTAATTTCATATAACTTGTAATTGATATAGATGTCTTGTTCATTCCAAATACCGTTGTGAGCAATCTTAAAGGGTATTGTTTTTTAACAACCTGTTCAATAAAGTACTATTGAATAATACGTCAACAAGACAATTATAATAGACGAAAATACTGAACTGAAAATTTAAGAATAAAACTTAAAGTAACAATCATGAAAACTCCATAACTACATGTACGGACAATAAATTTCATAATCGAGTGCAGACCTACTGTATGAAAAGATACTAAAGATTTCACTAACATAGTTCATAATAAAGTACGGAGCTACACAAAACTAGACTTGAAAATTTCACTAACAAAGTTCATGTATAAAAACGATAATCTAAAATATAAAAGAGAGGAAAAAAGGAAAAGACTTACTCATTTGGAAAATGATAACTCTAACTACCTAACAAATTCAAAAAGACAAAGAAACATAGAAGTTTACTAAATATTAGTAATTTCACATATGTATAAATATGGTATTATTACGAATGCAAATTACCTCCTGACGAAACAGATACTGAACATAGATGAAGACGTCAACTGAAATGTTTCTGCAAATACAGATGTCAACTGAAACAAATAAAAAAATAAAATAAGAAAGAAAGAAGATGGAGATTAAAAGAAAATTATTATTCATACATAAGGAAAGTATTTATATAAAGAAAAATAAGCATTGCATAAAAAAAAAAAAAAAAAAAAAAAAAAAAAAAAAAGAAAAACCCCCAACTTTTCAAATAAGAAAAAAAACCCCTATCAAATACCCAAAGAAAAAACAGTGATTCGAATTACAATCATTTATGTATAAAAAAATTATTTGAATATCCTTGCAATTAAAATCAATTTGGGATACATGTGTAATAATTATAGACAAATTGAATATTCATGCTAAATACTCTTTAGTTAAATATACCCATTTACTTGCATACCAATAATCCAATTAAACCCAATATAAGTTATAAACTTATTTAAAGAAGCAACACATCCAAATAAATATTATTTGAATTTAGAATGCTTATTTAAATTGATTAATAATCTAATCTTAGATTAATTTACTTAATTAATATTTCAAAATGACTTAAAAACTATTTAAGCCTAGAAAATTTTCAATTACAATCACTAGGAATTTTTGGGTTGTTACAATATTCCCCATTTAAAAGACTTTCGTCATAAAAAACTGACTAAGGTCGGAACAACAAAAAAAAAACGTTACCTAGTACCGGCCTACACACCTACTCTTGTTGGGTAATTGACATGCAACTCAGTGTGATGGCTAAATTGAAGTATAGATATAAATGTGGTTCTTATCGGTTAAGGCCTAAGCATCACTATGCACACGAAAATTGTAAGTGCTTGTACATTCAGACTTGTGCGGTTTGATGAATGTTAAAGGTCAAGGAGGGTATGAGTACTTTATTTTCTTTACGAATGATTACTCTAGATATATCTAATGCAGCATAAACGAGACACTTTTGAAAAGTTCAAGGAGTTCAAAACTGAGGTTCAGAACTTATTAGATATAAGGATAAAGACAATGTGTTAGGATCGTGGTGGGGAGTATATGGATCTATAATTCCAAAACTACTTGGTAGAACATGGAATAACGTCTCAACTCTCGGCACCTAGACCACCTTAGTAGAATGGTGTTTCAAAAAGGAGAAATAGAACCCTTTTTAAAATGGTTCAGTCGATGATGAGATTTGCTCAACTACTGATATCATTTGGATATACATTGGAGACCATGTTATATATCTTGAACATGATACCCACAAAGAGTGTCTCGGAGACACCCTATGAGTTGTGGAGGGGACATAAAGGTAGTTTACATCTCTTTAGAATTTTAGGATGCCCGACCTACGTGATGATTGCAAATTCAAAGAAGTTATAAGCACGTTCGAAGTTATTGTAAGGACCCATCCTGAACTAGGACACTTTTATCTACTTAAATATGCAATCAATAAGGCATCCCTTAAAATATAGGTAAAAA
>JBBMEG010059388.1:0-15000 GCA_037832605.1 Cyclanthera cordifolia
TTCTCTTCCATCCATTCTCTCTGTTTCTTCGTCTTCTCTTCCAAGTTCCACCCATTCTCTTCTTCTTCGGCTTCCAGTCATTCTCACTTTCTCTTCTCTTCGACTTCCCCTTCGCCGACGCTGCCGCTTCGAATTTGTTTATGAGGCTTATGTTTCTTGGATTTTTGTAAATAAAGAGAATGATAACTTGATATGGACGGGCTGTTTTGGGTATTTATAGAGGTTGGAAAGAATTGATGTAATTAATCATAGAGCTTATTGAAGAAGTAGAAGCCGTACCCGTATAGCGTACATTGTTTTATTATAATGTATTGTATATTGAGTTGTGTGATCATATTATATATAGATGAATACTTAAATATTTTATATTGAAAGTTGTTAATATATATGTTTTGTGGTAAAAATATATGTTTTGTGATAAATATATTTTTTAATTAATTTTTTATATATGGCGTGCCACTGATATAAAGCCCGTGCCTTTTTTCTGTCTCGCGCCTCGGGCTCCAGGGAGCCCTTTACGCTTTTTGGGCCTCGCGCCTTTTAAATCACTGTAACTACTATTCATTCTATTTAACAAAAATATTTTAAGCAATTTTAGACATCCAAACGAGTTACTAACAAGTTATTAAAAATGAGTTATAAAAGTATACAATGAAAAAGTCTTCAATAATGGGCAAACAGACATGTTATATTCTTTAAAGAATAGACACCCAACATAGTAACTTAACTGAACATCCATCGATGATTTCTCACAGACCGATTATACTAAAACGTAAATGTCGGTGCCAATTCCCAATGCTATGATCTTCAAAGAATAAAACAGATCAAATTTTACTTAATTATACCAAATTAAATCTCCAATTAAAAATTCAAAAACACTCACTGCTTTGATCTGATTGTTTTTCACCCAATCAACGTAAGAGCCATCTTACTCTAAAGAACCTAGAAATCCATCAATGCAATCTTTGCATCTCAGCGTTACGTTCGTCTCATATTCTAGCCATTGCAAGGCTGCAACCAAGGACGATAGGTTCTCAAATTACGAAAGTTTTAGGGTTCAATCGTGGAGATTATCAGTACGGGAATTGTACCTGGAACTGATTTGGCTTCGTCGGTTCCATCAATACTGAGGAGGATATGGATGCTCTGGAATATAGGCCATTTTTTGTCAAAGGAATCTCTAGCGAATCTCGTCAATTACTCCACCATTTGAAAATTTTGTTCATCTTGCTGTTTCGGAGCCTGTAAAAGCAGTCAGACAATACTGAATTCGACAGAAATTCTTTGCAATTGATCGAAACGAAAAAAAGAAATTGCGAATCAAACTCCGAATTGGAAATCTCAAAGGATGAATTCTCGCCGACCGATTCTTCTCCATCGCTGATTTCAAATTTCTTATCCATCGATGATTTCACTTTGAATCGGACGAATCTGGAATTCAGAATAATCGAGAAATAGTGTGAAATTG
The DNA here is from genome assembly GCA_037832605.1 of Cyclanthera cordifolia. NCBI lineage: Eukaryota > Viridiplantae > Streptophyta > Magnoliopsida > Cucurbitales > Cucurbitaceae > Cyclanthera > Cyclanthera cordifolia. The sequence goes on from JBBMEG010059388.1 coordinate 1,469, forward strand.
TTTTGCCAAAAATGGATGCACGGAATTGACTCTTGTGAAGATGAAAGAAGAAGAAAGTGTGAGTGAACGGAATTTATCGATGGATGATCCGTTAGAAGTTCACGACGCTGCAGACGGTGACGGATACGCTCCGACTAGAGACACGCTCCGACGAGGGAGACTGCTGTAACCGCTTCTTCGAGGGGGAAGTGAGACGGATCGGTTATAACGACTAGTGAATCCCAATACAATCATTTCTTAGTGATTTTTCCAGCACAACAACTACGTATCTTTAAAATGATTTTTTTTTTTTTGAAAAAATATCTAAATGAACTTTGGTTGCATTTAAACTTCAGCTATTTTTTTAAAACATACAAAATAAGTAATTTAGCCTTTTTACATTTTTTTTTAACAGCCTTTTTACACGTTTTTTTTAATTAATTTCATTAACCGCCGGAAACAGAGCCTAGCTCAAACAATATCAAAGCAAGTACATCAGGGGGAATTCTTACCCTCCAACCAGTATCCGAAAAAGAGCCAGCCATCGACAAAGGTAATGCTAGCAAATCAACAACACCATTACACTCCCGTTTACACTAGAAGAACTTAATCCCCTTAAATCGGGATAAGATCAAGAACATCCTCAACAATATTGTTGAGATCAGAAGAATCTTGGGAATTTCCATTGAAGATGTTGATAAGATTGTAAGAGTCTGAAACCACCAAGATGAACGGAAGAGAACCAATGTTAGCTTCCAAAATATGCTTCATGTCATTCTTAACCGCCAAGCCCTCCATCATTATAGTAGAGCAGGCCATAATATTCTTGCGAGCTCCAATCAGCATAGGGATGCCACAATCATCTCGAACTACCCAACCAATGCCACCCACCCCCGAACGAGCATCCCAAGATCCATCAACGTTCAGCTTCCAGCTTCCAATAGGAGGAGCTTTCCACACGATCGGGGAGCCACCAATCGCATTCCCCGCCCAATCACCACCTGAGAAAGAACCAATTTTACCAGAATAAGAGTTAAGGATCAGAACTCGATACTCAAGAAATGATTCCTTCCTAAAAATATTCTCCCGAGTCAGCACACCACACAAAAGACACCCTCTAGAGGTATCCACCCCTTTCTTCAGAATATTTTCCTTATAAGGGATAACATTATTTAGCACATTCCAGGCCTCAATCTTAATCTTAGGGGCTAGGTCAACCTTCTAGAAGGATTTCCAAATTTTAGCCTTATAAGCATAATTAGAAGGGGAGGCTGAATCGGCATAGTCCAAGTTCATTGCCAAATGATAAGGGCTTTTAACACTCAACACATCATTAAAGCAGAGATTCCAAATGATCTCGTCATTCCGAGGCCTCTCCCCCAGTGGAGTTCTCAAAATAATCTCGGCCTCCTCCGTGCACAGGTGATAAGGTTAGCCACTTTCATCTCTTTCCAAGGATTGAGCACTCAGAGCGACGTGGTTTTCATGCCTTCCCAACCACGGATCCCTCACAATCACAATAGCTTTTCCATTGCCCACCTTCCAACGATAACCAAACTTGAAGAGGTCACGACCCCACATAATGCTGCGCCAAGTAAACAACGAAGATCTCCCCAGTTGGGCCCTCATAAAATCTTCATCTCTTAAGTAACGGCCCTTCAGAACCTGAGCCAGTAAACAGTCAGGATCACGGAGAATTCTCCAGCTTTCCTTGGCCATCATAGCTCGATTGAACTGGATTAAGCAACGAAACCCAAGGCCACCTCTTACTTTACTGATGCTCAGATTTTTCCAACTTTTCCAGTGAGCCTTCATACGTTCATTCCCACAACCCCACCAAAAATTGGCACAAGCTCGATCAACCTCATCACAGATATCCTTGGGGAAACAAAAGCAGCTCATCGTATAGGTAGGGATTGTCTGCGCAACGACCTTAATCAGAATATCATTTCTCCTTTTTTAGAGGATTTTACCCTCCCAACCTTGAATGTAGTTCCTGACCCGCCCATAACCTTTTTGAACAAGAGCTTTTTATTGCGCCCAGCTTGCGACGGCATGCCAAGATAGCTTCCCAAATCCAAGCACACCTCGACTCCCAAAATATTGCTCAGCCTAACTCGAAGAGAACTCCCCACATTTTTACTAAACATCATTGCCGACTTCTCAAGATTAACCACTTGGCAAGAAGCAGTCTCATACACCTTAATAATATTTTTAATAGCCATGCAATCCTTCTCTGACGCCTTGAAAAAAATAAACTGTCATCAGCAAAAAAAAGATGGAAAATAGAAGGACAAAAATTATTTATACTCAAGCCTTTAAACTTATTCATCGATTCTCCCTTGCGAAAGCATGGACGAGAACCCTTCAGCACAAATGAGGAAGAGGTACGGAGACAACGGGTCTTCTTACCTCAGTCATCTACCAGCCTTAAGCAGACCCTGAGAGGAGCCATTAATCAGAACTTCATAACGAGCTGTGGAAATGTAGGCCTTGATTTTATTAATCCATGAATCATCAAACCCCATCAAATTCATCATTTTGGCAATAAAGCTCCAGTTTACTATGTCATAAGCTTTGCTCATATCCAGTTTAAGTGCAACCCAACCCTCAATGCCTTTCCTCTTCTGATTAATAGCATGAATACACTTAAACCCAATTAGCATATTGTCAGCAATAAGTCTGCCAGGCACAAACGCAGATTGATTTGAAGCAATAATTTTATCCAGAAAAAGCTTCAAACGATTGGCCAGCATCTTAGCAATAATTTTGTAAATGATATTACAACATCTTAGAAAAGCCTTTTTTACACGTTCACTAATATTGTGAACATAAAATAATTAATTAATATATTAATTTGAAATTTTTACTTTTTCAATATTTGTTCTTTTTGTTTTATATGAAATATCAATATTTGTTGTCTTTTTAAATTTCGTTGTATATTTTTGGAATTATAAATATTAACTCTTTCATCCATTTTTAATTTTTGGAGGGTTTGTGTATAACATAAAGTTCTTTTTCATCTAAAATAAAATAAGCTTCTTCTCTTAACTCATCCATTATATTTGTATTATTGTGTATAATAAGCTAGGTTATTAAATGAATATACTATAACTTAGGTGGACGTATATGGAAACTAAACTCCCAAAAGTTTTAACAAATATTATGTGTTGATCCCGAAAACTGGTCAACGGATATCCACAGTAAGATTTGTTTAACTAAGGACGAAAAGGCCTACAAAAAAGTGAAAATTAGTACACACCGGTTTGGTGTGAGCCACAGGGCCTCTGATGCCTAAGTCAGTAAGGGATTTTAGGAGGATAATTTAGAATTTAGAAGGGCTTAAGAATACTTAGCTCGATTTAGCTTAGGATCTATCCCCTACGAATGGAGAATGAAGTGACTATTATAGTAGTCGGTCTCGTAACCGCTGCAGCTCATTTATGGACGGCATAATAGCCTGTCGTTAGAAACGTCTGTCATTAAACCGGGTATGAATACCAGCATAACTCCTAACCGTTACCCTTTGGAGGTGTAACGGTCTTGACTCGGGAGTTACTTGGACTCAGTGGACTCTTCGGAGAGTCCTGACCTCCACGGCCAACCCACTGACCTAGTCGTTGTAACGGGGACACCTCGGGGTGCAGCGCCTTCATACGTTACTTGGACTCGACCGACTCTTCAAAGAGTCCTGACCTCCACAGCCAACCCACTCGGGTTGACTTACTCTTTGTAACGGGGGACGCCACGGGGTGCAGCGCATTCATACGTTACTTGGACTCGGTCGACTCTTCGGAGAGTCTTGACCTCCACGGCCAACCCACTCGGGCTGACCTACTCGTTGTAATGGGCGACGCCACGGGGTGGAGCGCCTCCATACGTTACTTGGACTCGGTCGACTCTTCGGAGAGTCTTGACCTTCACTGCCAACCCACTCGGATTGACCTACTCGTTGTAATGGGCGACGCCACGGGGTGCAGCACCACCAAATGTGTACTTGGACTCGGTCGACTCTTCGGAGAGTCCTGACCTCCACGACCAACCCACTCGGATTGACCTACTCGTTGTAACGGGCGACGCCACGGGGTGCAACGCCTCCAAATGTTACTTGGACTCGATCGATTCTTCAGAGACTCCTGACCTCCACAACCAACCGACTCAGATTGACCTATTCGTTGCTGGACCCGAGAAGGGTGAGGCTGCAAGGGCCGACCCCCTAGGGGTCGAGGCCTTCCTTGGCTGACCCCCTGGGGGTTAAGGCCTTCATTTGGTCGACCGTTAAGGGGGTCGGCATTGGCTTGTTTGTCCTCCCAGCGGGTCCCAATCTCTTCCTAGTCTTTCGAGATATTTTTGACTTACAAGAAATTGAAAGGGTGCAGTAGGGTTTTTTATAGTTTCAAGTTATCAATTTTTTCTATTAAACTCTTTAGTGATACACGAAAATTATAAACAAGTTAAATTTATGAGTGATCAAAATTCTTTAGATTTAAATTGTCAATAATATATTTATTGAACATAACTAAAAAAAACTAACATATTTTTAATCTTACATTTCAAAACTGAATACAATAACAAAACTATTTATTGAATCTAACTAGCTAACAAAAAAAAACAACTAACAAAAGCTCAGCAAGCCTTTCTGACAATATCTAGACCAAAATAAGTTCATTATCTGCTGAAACCACACCTATCACTATCGATTTCAATTACAAGTATTTCATTATTCAAAGATGGAGCCAAGAAAGATAAAGTCATATCCTTAACTAAAGACAAGGATATACAACGGATACAACAATTTATATTGTTACCAAAATCGTACCCTTTTATATATATATATATGTATATATAGATATATATATATATATATTTAGATGTATCTTCCGACTTACATCTCAATATATATTGTACATACAATAATGTATAAAGATATACAAGACTCCTCGGAGGTCACTTCTATAATATGTACAGTGGTGTATAAAGACATATCAATTGGTATCTACTTGGTTGGTTTTTTTTTTTTCATGTTCATAAATGTCCTTTTTCTTATCGATTTCTTGAAAATGTTGAACTAAAAACGAACTGGTGGGAAAGATTTTTGTGATTTTGCAAATGTATGTACATCCGTTGTTCAACTATATGTACAACGGATGAAACTCGAAACAGATACGAAATTTATCTCATGGTAAGTAAAGTTATATACACGATCACCAATTTTTTTTTTCATTTCAAATATTTGTTCCAGATTTTAAAACCTCATTTTTATAACTAAAAGAAATTCAAACGTGAGTTGCACTTAGCTTTCAAATATTATTTAAGATAAATATTATTATGTAACTTCACATTTAAAGATTATGTAATAAATTATAGAATGTGATTGAATGAAAAAATCAAATTTGAAATGAATCATAATAATGTATATAAATTTTATAACATTGCCCTAAAAAAAGCTAAGTTTATATGAGAAATAAATATTTATAGGATTAACTTTTATATATATATATAACTTCGTATGATAATTTACATCTCCAACTTTTCTTTTTTTTAAGAAAAAACCTAACACTTCAACCAAAGAAAAGAATGATAATGATAAAACTAAGTACGTCAACAAAAATTATTAATGTATAATGCTATACATATTTAACCATTAACATATATATATATATATACAACAATTAATATAATTATAAATTAAACTAATAATGTTTATATAAATAAAAAATAAAGATGAAACACAAATTAATTTAATAATATTTATATAATCTAAGTTTTATATTAAAAATTCGGAAGCAAACCATCCATAAATATTCATTTACAGCAAATAAAATTTGAAAAGAGCATAATCCATATATTTTTTTCTATTATAATTATTAAGTAAGCTATAAATACATTTGTAAGAACTCGCTAATATACTTATCGAAAATATGTATGAACTTTAAACTTTAAACAATAATTTTATCGTTTTAAAACTAAACTTTATTTTTTGCACATCTTCAAGTAACATTGCTATAAAAAAGATCCCTACCAAAAATGACATTGCAACAAAACAGGAGTTAGTTGAAAGTAAGTAATTAAAAAATAAGACATCTACAAGCTTGAATTGTAATATTATATAAAATGAAAGGTAAGCCTAAGCAAAAGAGAAAATAATGTTTGTGAGGGGATGTATAAAGAATTTTATAAATATTTGTGTGAGCTCATTCTTTCATGAAAATTTTAACATTTTATATAACAAAATTTAAATGTAATTTCACCACCGAAATTAAGTTTTTTATTTTTTATTCTTTGAAAGCTTAATCAATATAAAATGAACATAATTAATATTTAAACCAATATAAAATAATAAAGCATCATTCATAATGAAATGATATAATTGAAATGGTAAAAACTCATTACAACAAAATAGTTAAAAAATGGTTTTACTCATCATGCCTCACTTCAACTTCAAAGTAGTTAGATTATTTATAGTTCAAAAAAAAAAAAAAAAAAAAAAAAACTCTTATATATCACCCTATACATTTGAAGATTGCTAAGCTACATTGTTTTTTAATATAAACCGAAGTACTAAGAAATATTAAAATATTAAAAGATTTATGAAGATGAAAAATGAAAAGAGACAAAAACTCAACTAAATCTTATTACAACGGATTAAAAAGATATATAATGAAATGTAGTACACACTTCTTGAAATAATTTGAACATCGAAGAGTCATTGAAAACAAAATATTCATGAAATCATGAAATAATATGTTGACATGAATATTGGAGAAAATTAATGAAAAACAACTTGTTTATATAAGTAAAAATTGAAAGTTACGTAAACTCCTTAAATTCTGACTCTTTAATTTCATTCATATTTCATTATAATTGATAATTAACAAAATGAAATTAATTTCATTAAAAAATATATTTAGAAAGACTAAAACCTTTTGTATCCCTCCTTGATTAAAAAATTAATTAAAAGACGTTTTTTAAATTTTTAAAAAATCATTAATTACTCTTATAAAAACCTATTAGATGTCCATATTAAAAGAATAATAATAATAATTTAATTGACATGTCATGTTTGTAGTTATAAGTGTAGCCCAAAATAAAATCGTTTAAAAATGATTTTTTTTTTCTTGAGCCAACTTTAAGGTAAAGGTAATGTGATATGATACGATTATTCTGATTAACACCAAATTAAGATTTTAATGGGTTGATATTTGATTGTTTCTAATCTTTAAATATTAAATTAAATACTATTTTCAATTCTTATAGGTTGTTAGGATTGAATAGGGAGGTAATTAAAAATATATGACTATTTATAAAAGTATAATCGTTCAATATTATTTAATTAATAATTTAATTCATTATAAAATAAAATTTTGACACTCATTTAAACTCTAGATAAGTTTTGTCATTTTTCTAACAAGTTTTTGTAACCTAGTCATTGGCCTAATTGGCCCTTTATTTGTATTTGGATGGACTGATGCTTTATTTTTGTGTAATTGTTGTGTTGTCAATTAGCAAGTCATTTGTTTTCTTTTTGTATTAGTTTTGGGGTGTGGATGTGTAAGTGTGGTAGGAGATCATTGATAAAGGTTCTTCCAGATGTAGGGAGTTGTTTCTTCCTTGACAAGAGAGGAGGTGGCCCTTGACATGGGTCATCTTTCTCTTTCATTTTGAAGGGGTCTTTTGCTTCAGTCGGGATATGAATGTGCGATTACCCCTCAAAAATTGTCTTAAAAATCTCGATTCATGGGTGAAGATTGGGTTCCTGCCTCTTCGTTCGAAGACTTGTAGCTTCATTTCGACTACGATCAAAGCTCAGAAGACTACTCTTCTGAGAAGTTTCGACTACGATCAAATTTGGACTCTATTATTGGTATTTCCCTTTCAGGTAGTCACGCTCTAATTTGTGGAGTCGGGCTCGTTCGTGGTCTCGACATGCGGGAGTTTAGGTTATACTCGTTATGTTTTTGGTTTTAAGAAAGTTTATGTTGTTTCAAAAAAAAAAAATATATATATATATATAAACTATTAACTATTAAATTTAGGTTAAATGTATCATTTTTTTTCAATAAATTTTGTTTTCTTAATTTTGTTCATAAACTTTCAAATGTCTATTTTTATTCTTGTCAAATACAAATTCTCAAGATCGAACTCAACGCTGTGTTGAACTCGATTAACACTGAACAATGAGATTACTGCGTCACAGACTCTTTCGTTTATTTATTTTACTTTAGTAATTATATAATGGGTGTGAGAATACATTAATTACACGACGTCGTTTTACCATTGTCTATTTTCAAACGTCGTCGTTTTCCTTCTCTCTCATTTCTGTATTTTCTGTTTTCTCTTTGTAATCGTGTCATTCTCTCATTCGTTTATATGTAATTAATTCTTTACCATTGGGTATATTTATTGGCCATTCTTTTATCAATAATATATACAATTTTCTGCTGCTTGTCAATCTCTTCTGCTCTCTGTAAATTTATTTGTCTGACTTGGTATCAGAGCTATGGCAAATAGCTCGTCGTCCTCTGGTGTACCTCAGGTCGTCGCTCCAGTAAGTCAAGTGACGTTGGGAGGCACATTCGTCTCATCCTTTGGTCATCCTCTTGGATCGACACTCTCAGTGAAGTTAGATGACAAGAATTATCTCCTATGGAGAGGAATGATTCTTGCAATACTTCGTGGCCAACGAGTTGAAGGATTTGTGTTAGGAGGAAAAACAGTGTCGAATCCCTATGTTGAAGTTCTCACTGAGAATGGGAACAATTCTGAACCGAATCCTCTGTTTGAATAATGGAAAGCAACTGATCAAGCACTGTGTGGGTGGCTATTTGGTTCAATGCTATCGTCTATTGCAGCAAGTGCGGTTAATTTTGAGACGTCTAGAGAAGTGTGGAATGCCTTGGAAGATTTTTTTTCGGAGCTTCAAGCAAATCTCGTATTAATCAACTAAGTGGTATACTTCAAGGAACTAAGAAGGAAAGCCTGAGAATGTCTGAATACCTAAACACTATGAAACAAGCTTCAGAGGCTCTTCAACTTGCTGGTAAACCAGTTGCTTTGGATGATCTGATTTCGTATATTCTAGCAGGCTTAGAGGCTGAATACATCCCTGTAATATGTTGGATTGAAAACAGGGAGTTTGATTCGTGGATCGAATTTAGCTCAGTTCTTGTTACGTTTGAAGGTATTCTCTCTAGATATACTCTGTCTGGACCAGATACTGTTGCTGATCCGTCTGCTAATGTATCCTACCGTCAAAATACAAATCGACCCCATAATCGATCCAACTCAGCACGGGTTTATCACTCCAATGGTGGTCGAAGCAGTCAGTCGAACAAATTCTCTAGGGGGTCTAATAGTTCTAGAGGTCGAGGTAGTCGATCTGGAACTAACTATGAAAATTCCTCGCAGAACTTGAACAATGCTCTTGATTCATCATCCTCTTTGTCGGCTCCAAGTAAGTTTCATTGTCAGTTATGTAACAAGGGTGGTCATACATCTCCCTTCTGTTTTCAGAGGTTTGAGGAAGCGTTTAACAACCCTTGTGGGCTAAGTTCTCAAAATCCCACTGGATCACATCAGCGATCATCCACCTCCTCTGCGTATGTTGCTTCACCAGAAGTTGTGAGTGATCCACGGTGGATTGCTGATAGTGGAGCTACAAACCACATCACCTCGGATTTAGGTAATATTTCCTCCCATGTTCCCTATATTGGCTCTCAGTCCTTAGCTGTTGGAGATGGAACTAAATTACCTATTACAAATACTGGTCATAGTAAAATCTGTTCTAATACTTAATCACAGAACCATGTTACTCTCACTAATATCCTTCATGTACCTCGAATTAAAAAGAATTTGGTGAGCATATCCAAACTTATTGCTGATAATCATGTTGTAGCTGGATTTTATCCTAACTCTTGTTTTGTTAAGGACATTAAAACTAATGAGGTCCTGCTGCAAGGGAAACTTAAAGATGATTTATATCACCTTCAATCTACTCAGTCTGCTGGTTGTCCTACGGTCACAAATAAGTCAGTGTCTTGTCATGTTCAGTCTTCAATTTCTTCGACTCCAATTCCTCCCTCTGTTTACTTTGCTTCCTGTAATGTGTCTCGGTCAGTTTGGCATTGTCGCCTGGGTCATGCATCAATGAATGTCGTCAATACTGTTATGAAAATATTTAATTCTCATGTTTTCTGCAATGAAAAGTTCTTTTGTGATGTGTGTCAGTTCGAAAAATCGCATAAACTTTCATTTACCAGATCTGTTTCTCGTCTAATCTACCTTTTGAATGTGTCTACTGTGATCTCTGAGGGCCTGCACCAATTGCTTCCTCCTCAGGATTTCGGTATTACATTAGCTTTCTCGATGATCATACTCGATTAACTCACATTTATCCACTCAAATTCAAAAGTGAAGCTCTACAGTCCTTCATTCAATACAAAAGTTTTGTAGAGAACAGATTCAGTCTTAAAATTAAAACACTTCAATCTGATTGGGGTGGTGAGTTTCGAATTTTCTCCCCTTTTCTTGCTTCCAATGGCATAGCATTTCGTCAGTCCTGCCCTCACACCAGTGAGCAAAATATTGTTGTTGAAAGAAAACACCGTCACATTGTTGAAATGGGGCTTACTTTTCTTACCCAAGCAACATTACTCCTTGTGCACTGGTGGGAAGCCTTCTCTTCTGCTGTATATGTCATTAATCGTCTCCCTACTGTAGTTCTTCATAATAAATCACCTTGGGAAGTTGCTTTTAACCGTGTACCTGATTACTCATTTCTAAAAGTCTTTGGATGTGCTGCATTCCCCTGTCTTCGTCCTTATCACAAAACTAAATTCCAATTTCATAGTGTCAAATGCATCTTCCTTGGTTATAGCTATGCTCATAAAGGTTATAAGTGTATCAGTCCTACTGGTCGAATCTACATATCTCGACATGTGGTCTTTAATGAAAATGATTTTCCATACTCATCACAATTCTTTATGTCCTCCCTCATGACACCCTTGTCTATAGTAGTGTTCTCCACTCTGTCTTCCTATTTATGTGCAGCATCAAGCTACTTCCTTCAATATTCCTACTGTGCATATTGTCTTTGATCCCTCTTCGGTTTCCCCTGCAGCAGCTTCTCCATCCCCACTTGACCAGTCTGGATCTGCAATGTCATGCCCCTCGCCACCAGAACCTGATACTATTTAACCTCTTTCACTAGTGTTAGATCCTGTCTTGTCCAGCCTATCCTCACTATCTTCATCCTCTGAAGCAACACCAGATACCTCACTTCTCCAGTCCTCTCATGTCCCTCTTGTAGTTCCTTCTCATCATCTGATGTAAACCAGAGCCAAAAGTGGTATTCACAAACCAAAAATAATCACTTCCTTAATTGGTACTGTTGTCTCTTCGGGTCTTAATGAACCAAAATCAGTTAAAAAAGCTCTCAATTCTCCAAAGTGGTTAGCTGCAATGGATGCTGAAATGCTTGTTCTCAAACGAAATAACACCTGGACTCTTGTATCACCTCGTTCGAATTTGAATCTCATTGGCAGCAGATGGATTTTTAAAGTTAAACTTAAATCTGATGGTTCTCTTGACAGATGCAAGGCCAGGCTTGTTGCAAAAGGGTTCAATCAAATATCCGGAGTCGATTTTCATGAGACATTTAGTCCGGTTGTCAAGGCTCCAACTATTCGTATTGTTTTGACCATAGCTGTTATGAATGATTGGCCAGTTCGGCAACTTGACATTAACAATGCTTTTCTGAATGGGCAGCTTGTTGAAGAAGTGTTTATGAAACAACTAGATGGATTTGTTGATTCTAAATATCCTCAGCACGTCTGCAAGCTTAACAAGGCCATCTACATTTATTGGCTAATATTTCTCTCTTTTACATTTCTCAACCCTCTGTTACTATTTTAGTGTTGATTATATTGATGATATCTTAGTTACTGGTAGCTCTGCTGTTATTGTTAATAAATTTGTGAAAAATCTCAGTAACAGTTTTGCTCTTAAGGACATGGGACCGCTGTCGTATTATCTAGGTGTTGAAGTCCTTCGAACTAACGATGGGATGCACCTGCTGCAATCAAAATATATTCAGGATCTTCTTGACCAAACTGGTATGGCTCATATTAAACCATGTCCTACTCTAGCGGTTGCTGCAAAAAGGTTCTCTGTTGTTCAAGGAACGCTCATGTCCAATCCCACTATGTATCGCTCTGTTCTTGGTGCTCTTCAGTACCTTACACACACCTGCCTGATATAGCATTCATTGTAAATTGCTTAAGCCAGTTCATGCAAAAACCAACTAATAATCATTGGGCTGCAGTTAAAAGGATACTTCGATACCTAAAAGGAAATATTTATATTAGGTTGTTCTTACCGAAGTCTGCTTCTCCTCAAATCTCTGCCTTCACCGACGTAGATTGGGCCTGCAATATCGATGATCGTCGATCTGTTGCTGCACATTGTCTCTTTCTTGGTTCTTCTCTTGTTTCATGGTCATCCAAGAAACAACATGTTGTGTCTCGGTCCAGTGCTGAAAGTGAATATCGGTCTCTCGCTCAAACCACTGCTGAAATCACATGGGTCCAGTTCTTACTCACTGAGATTGGCTGCTCTTCTTCAGTTTCTTCTAACCTGTGGTGTGACAATCAAAGTGCTTTAACTCTTGCTGCCAACCTAGTGCTTCACGCTCGTAGTAAACATGATGAATTGGACATTCACTTTGTTCGTGAAAAGGTCTTTGCCAAGCTCATCACCGTCCAGTATGTTCCTTCGTCAGAGCTGCTTGCAGATGGCCTCACCAAAGCATTACCACAACCTGCATTTCTTCAGTTTCGTGACAATCTTGGGGTGATTGCACCACCCTCTCGATTGAGGAGATGTGAGAATACATTAATTACATGACGTTGTTTTACCATTGTATATTTTCAAACGTCGTCATTTTCTTCTCTCATTTCTATATTTTCTGTTTTCTCTTTGTAATCGTGTCATTCTCTCATTCGTTTATTTGTAACTAATTCTTTACCATTGGGTATATTTATTGGCCATTCTTTTATCAATAATATATACAATTTTCTGCTGCTTGTCAATCTCTTCTACTCTCTGTAAATTTATTTGTCTAACTATGGGTTTCATAATAACATTATTACATAAAGTCAATACGGAATCCAAATGTGCTATGGATCTCCACTTAAGGATGAGCCAGTCACTTAACTCTTAATCTCGATATAATAACTCTTCAGCTATATAATAATCTTTTATCCGAATATAAATAATCAAATCTTTTATCCAAATATAAATAATCACAATTATGTTATAATATTATGTAGTTTTTTTTTTCATTCAATATTTGAGGTGTGTGTTTTAAACATCAATATTTGAGGTGTGTGTTTAAACATGTAACTTTTTTTTGACGATAAACATATAACATCTTGCAATAGATTATACATGATTTCTTTTGGTATGATAGCACATTTTACTTTTATAGTATATGATCTTCAATTAATAATCTCATGAGATTCTTACACTATCTTACATTAAAAAGAAATTGAAGA
>JBBMEG010059419.1:0-14996 GCA_037832605.1 Cyclanthera cordifolia
ATCAACAAACTATTGAAAAGCGCAGCTCACTACAAAATCTAGGACGGTGGCAAAAGAACATAAATAACTAGCTAAAACAACGACAACAAACGCAAGCCACATCCTCGACGATATAAAAAAAAAGAAATGGAAACCCGCGAGAAACGGGAAAACATAATAATCACAAAGATCCAGACGAAAGGGGAAGCTCAAATTCAGAAATCAAGACATACGACGAAGATTCATACCGAATCGACGGAGAAGAATCTAGAAATGTGAGATCTGGAGTGGTCATTGGGGGACGATTTCCTGAAAAATGAAGAAGAGGAAGAAGCGCGAAGGCCACGAGAAACACAGCGCCACATCTTGCTTCAGCGCCTCCGTTTCAATTCTTTGCAATCGCCTGTGTGAATGAGATGGAAGAAAAAACGACGGTTCCGCCGCTGTTGAAGCTCGTCGGAGGCCGGAAAGTGGGAGGTTCGGATTGGGGTTTGTTTTTTCAGGGAACGAGTCTCAGGTGGAGGCGAATGTAAGGAAAGGGACTGCGCTAACTATTACTATTAATGCCTCCGTAATCCCGAAATTAATAATACTTATTTAATAGAAAATACAATATTGAGTTTTTTATTAAAAGGATAATAGTAAGATCATATGGTGTAAAAAAAAATGTTCGAACTTTAATTTAATTTAATAATTATATATGATAATTATGAATAAGAGTAACAATTATATAGATATAGATGTACATTCATAATAAATTTTGACTAATGTCCTACCATTTTCATCTATTTTAAATATTAATCTATAGAATCTGAAATATGTTACAAAAAATGGGTTTAAAATTTTAATTTGAACTTAAGATTAACATTTCAATTTCAAAATAATAAAATATAATCATTAAAAAAATAATCTTATTATTTTCAAACTTGAAATATTTTTAAATTACGTTCATTAGTATTGACATGTATCTTGGCTTGAGATCATAGATACAAAGTTTACAATTCATAAATAAAATTATTGTACTCCTTACTTCAACACTTTTTTTTTTTTTTGATAGGTATATCTTAAGTAAAAAAAAGTTAGAATATTGATCAAAAGTTCACCTATGAATGTTGTAAAACATTTTCTTAGTTCAACATTAAATGAGAATAGCGAATAAATCTAATTTATTGATAAGATTAAGAACGTACGTCGGTTGTACTATACCCGTCCACATTATTATCCTTCAAATGTTTTTGACAAATTATTCTTTCAACTTTCTAAACTATTTTCACATTAACTTTTAAATCATCATCATAATATATAAAATTTGAAACAATGAGTTCTTCTTAACCAATTGGTAAGTTTAGTCTTGAATGCAATTATCTTTGTGCATCATGCTCCAAGCACACAACATAATAAATAAATAAATAAATAAATAAATAAATAAATAAATAAAAAAGACAATTCAACTGTGGAAAATAGTAATAGAATATTGGAAAAAGTTGAGAGAAAAAAATTCAAATAAAATATGTTGAGCTTGAGTATTGAAAGTACGTTACATTCAAGATTTTACATTCGAGATTTTAGATTCGAGATTTATCTATGATATTAATTTGTAGTCTCTATTCTTTTAATGTCTCTCGATACCTGGTCGAGGGACGATCACCCCAGATATAGTGTGGTTATCTATTCTCAAAAAAAAAAAAAAAAAAAAAAAACTCAAATAAAGTTGATAAATAAACGTAGTATTACTGGTAGATTTCACATTAACGCGTCGTGGAGAAAATGGGGCAACGTGGCAAGGTCTAAACGGCAGTCTTATGAAGCAGCTGATGGTGCAAATTAGTCTACGTAAGCATTCTTATTTGGTTGTTACGTGGGTTTTTCATGCACCTAAGGTGGATATGAAAATTAAAAGTTTTAACTTTTTCATCTGTTTTAGTTTTTAAAATTTCAAATATCTAAAAAAAAATAAAAAGAAAAGAATTTTGAAAAATCTAATTTTTGTTCCCCAATTTTAAAAGTTATTTTATATTAGAAAGTCTAATTTTAGTTATTGTAATTTATACAAAATTCAAAATTAATTCTTATAAAAAAAATGGAAGTCAATTTTTATCAAAATTGATTCAATATAATGTTAAAGAATTATCTATTGAAAAATAATTTATAGAAAAAATGATAATTTATTTTTAAAACAAAATAAATTATGATGACCAATTTTAAGGATTTAAAAAAAAAAAAAAAACTTTGAAGTCTAAAAAGTAAAAATGGATTTTGATAATTTGAAATTATATTTTTAAAATTTTAGAGACTAAAATGGAAAAAATGTAATACTTTATATATATATATTAAAAAAAAAACTAATAGTTCAATGGGAAAAATTACATTTTAGTTCAAAATTTTATATTTAATCACAAGATTACAAAATAAAATACTTTTATTGATAAAATTATTTGTATACTTTTTATTATACTCAAAACTTTAAAATAACATAAACATTAGTAACATGCATCATAAGACTTCGAAATTAATTCGTTTCACCGGGATATTTGAAAAGAAAAAAAGCTTAATTTATAAAAGAATAAAACTGTAACGAGGTGTTTGGATGGTAGATTTAGATATATTTAGAAGAGGGGATTTACAAATCTTCTTATAAAACTTACATCCAAAAGAGATATTGTAACCACTCAAATAACTTCTCATTTATAATTACTCAAATAACTTTTCATTTCAACCACTCAAATAACTCCTTGTTTCAAAATCATTCCTAATTTTTTGAATCTATGTATGTGCATTAATAATTAAATGTAACTTCACATCTGATTAATAATTTTATTAATTTATTAGATAAAATTAAAATTTAAGATATATGAGTTTTTTATCGTCTATATATACATAACCTTATAAAATTTAAGGCATTAATGTGTATCCATGAATCTAAAAATTCAAAGATTCAATCCTTCACCCCGTTATTGAACAAACATAAATATGAACTTTGCAATTAACCTTACATAGAATAAAAACGTTTAAAAATTAGTACCAACGATAAATTTAAATTTTATATTAATAGAATTAGATTTAATAATTTTAACAATTTTAATACAAGCTGCAAATGGAAAATGTAAATATATTTCTAAAATTTATAGAAAATAGATTAATTTTGTTAAAAACACATGTTATAGGTCATATTATCCGAAATACTCGAACAAGGTTGGGACCCGGCCATCGGAGGGTCGGCCAAATGGAGGCCACCACTCCCACGGGGTCGGCCAAGTTCATGCAAAGCCAACGTCAACCCCCGGGGGGTTGGCCAAATGGAGGCCACGACCCCTAAGGGGTCGGCCAAATCCATGTCGACCCCCAGGGGTTGGTCAAATGGAGGCCACAATCCCAGGGAGTTGGCCAAGTCCATGCAGACCCCTGGGAGGTCAGCCAAATGGAGGCCACAACCCCTAGGGGGTCGACCAAGGAAGGCTTCGACCCCTTAGGGGCGGCCCTTACAGCCTCGACCCTCTCGGGTTCGGCAAAAAAAGGCGAACACCCCCTAAGGGGATAGCCATGGAGGTTAGGATTCCCCTAGAGTCGTCTGAGTCCAAGTAACGATTGGATCGGCTGATAAACGACCAGGAGTAACGCCGAGTGGGTTGGTCGTGGAGGTTAGGACTCTCTAATGGACAAGTCGACCGAGTCGAAGTAACGTTTAGGGACGTTGCACCCCGTGGCATCCTAGGGTTACAATGAGTAGACCAACCCGAGTGGTTGGCCGTAGAGGTTAGGACTCTCCCCAAGAGTCGACCGAGTCCAAGTAACGCATGGAGGCGCTGCATCCCATGGCGCCCCTAGTTACAACGAGTAGGCTAACCCGAGTGGGTTTGTCGTGGAGGTGAGGAACAATAAGGGTTGACCAAGTCCAAAGCTGATCTCTGAGGAAATCGGTCGAGTAGACCAGCCCGAGTGGGTTGGTCGTAGAGGTTAAGACTCTCATGTGGACGAGTCGACCAAGTTCAAGTATCCTTTGGAGACGATGCACCTTTGTAGCGTCCTAGCGTTACAACGAGAGGGATGCACCCTTAAGGGGTCGGCCGTGGAGGTGAGGACCTACAAAGGTTGACCAAGTCCAAGTAACTCTTGAGTCAAAGTCGTTACACCTCCAAAGGGTACCGGTCGGGAGTTACGCAGGTATTCATTTCTGATTTAATGACGGACGTTTCCAACGACCTGGCCGCCCATAAGTGAGCTACAGCGGGTACAAAACCGACTGCCATAAGAAGTCATATCATTCTGCATTTCAATGGGGCGAATCTTAAGCAAAACTACGCTAAGTATTCTTAAGCCGTTCTAAGTTTTAAAAGTCCTCTAAATTACTCTCGACTCTTACTAACTTAGGCATCCGAGGCCATATGGCTCACACCACACAGGTGTGTCGTAAAATTATTATTTTTTGCAGGCTTTTCATTCTCGGTAATACAAATTGTACTGTGGATATCTATTGACCATTTTTTGGCATCATCAACACATAATATGAGAATTTTGATACTACTCTTGCACTACTTTTACCATTCCTAGTACACGACTATTATGACTTTAAATTTACAAAAAATTTATTTATAATTTTTTATGTCACGAGACTTTTTTTTTTTACATTAAATTTCTAACTTTAACTTTAAAATAACCAAATTTTTTGTACCCACCTATGTACATTATTAATTAAATGTAGTTTGATATTTGATTAATAATTTTATTAAGTTATTAAATAAAATAAAATAATAAAATATATAATTTTATCATCTATATATACATAACATTATAAATTTTACGACATTACTCATGAATCGAAAAGGTTATAAGTTTAATATTTCACCACATTATTGAACTAACAAAATGATTATGAACCTTGCCCTTAATATTTTATTAAGTAGCTATATAAAATAAAAAGTTTTAAAATTAGTATTTAGGATAAATTTGAAATTTATATTAATGGAACTATATTCAATAATCTTAAAAATTTTAATACAAGTAAATACAAAATGTAAACATATTTCTAAAATTTATAGAGAAAGATAGTTAAGTTTGTTAAGAAAAAATTATTAAAAAATTATATAAGGGCTAGTTTTGTTATTTATTTATTTATTTTAGTTTATGGACTAAAATAGAATATTTGAAAGTTCATGCACCCAAATGAAACAAATTTGAAAGCATGGAGACTAAAATTTGACATTTGAAAGTTTAGATCTCAAAATGGAACAAAACTCAAAGTTTACGGATCAAAATTGTATTTCAGCCAAAGTTGTATCATTAGATTTTAACACCGTCTTTGAATGTCAATTTTGAAAGAGTGGTTAAAAATGTGATGTTAACTGATAATAGTATAGCTTACGAACAAGAAGATAAATTGATAATAATTATTCGATCGATAAACATTACACAATTGAATACAATTGCAAATTATAAAATGTTAACATTGTTTAAATAAATTAGATATTTTTTAAAAAAAACTTCGAAAACAATATAATTTCAACCGACAAAGTGACAAATATTAATGAAAATAAGAGATATGTACAAATGAAACACAAATGTCAGAATAAAATTACTCATATAAATAAAATTAAAAAAGTACACATTACGACATTTTTTTTAAATCAAAATCCACGTCCAAACAAGCTAAGTAACTCCTCTGCTAAAATCTACATCCAAACGAGCTATTACCGTAATCATTATTACTAATCACTCAAACTAACTCCTTATTTAAATCCTCAAACTAACTTCTCTTCTAAATATGTCATCCAAACAACCCTTAATATTAACCTAAATGCGTTGAGTACATCTTAATAAAAAAAAGGCGACCTTGAGTTTTACACATCTAACATAGATTATCATTAACTAATATTAACAACATATTATCATTAACATTATAATATATGTGAGTGTTTCTAAAAGCTATTATAGGATGAGATAGTAGTTTTTGAACAGGAAAAGGTGAAATTAAGATGGAGATGAAATAAAGAGGGCCGAGAGAGACATATTGAGGACAAAAATGACAATGCCTAAATTTGGTGATTGTGGCTACTATGCTTCCTCAGCGAAAAACAATGATACATGCCATTGGAGAGATTTTTGGAATTATAACATTTGATGGTAGGGAGAATGAAGCTAATGGGAAAGAAATGGGAGACAACTATGATATCAATAATAGATTACTATTGAAAAGAACACTACAAGAAAAAAATACTTACAATAGTATTGGAAAAATGTTATTGTTGGCCTAGCTATTATAGCATTTTCAAAACGTCGTTGTAGGCGATGTTATTGAAAGTCTCAGACTTTTCATAGCATTTTTTCAATGCTATGAAAAATTATATAAATTTCTATTTTTGTTGATGCCGAAAAATGATCAATGGATATCCACAATAGATTTGTTTTAACTGAGGACGAAAGGGCCTGCAAATAAGCGAAATTATGACACACAGGTGTGGTGTGAGCCACAGGGCCTCCGATGCCTAAGTCAGAAACGGAATTTAGGAGAATAATTTAGAACTTTAGGAATTGCTTAAGAGTACTTAGCTTAGGATCCGTCCCTTGAAAGAGAGAAATGACTTGACTTTTATAGCAGCCAGTCTCGTAACCGCTGCAGCTCACTTATGGCGATATAATGACTGGTCGTTAGAAACGTCTGTGATTAAGCCAAGTATGAATACTGGCGTAACTCCTGACCGTTACCTTTTAGAGGTGTAACAGTCTTCATTCTGGACTTGGTCGACTCTTCGGAGAGTCCTAACCTCCACGGTCGACCCCATCAGACCAACCCACTCGTTGTAACGGGCGACACCATGGAGTGCAGCGCCTCCATACGTTACTTAAACTCGGTCGACTCTTCGGAGAGTCCTAACCTCCACGACCAATCTACCCGAAATTAACCTACTCGTTGTAACGGGCGACGCCATGGGGTGCAGCGCCTCCATACGTTACTTGGACTCGATCGAACCTTCAGAGAGTCCTGACCTAATCATTGTAACGGGCGACGCCACTGGGTGCAGTGCCTCCAAACGTTACTTGGACTCAATCGACTATTCGGCTAGTCCTGACCTCCACGGCCAATCCACTCGGATTGACCTACTCGTTGCCGGACCCGAGAAGGGTGAGGCTGCAAGGGCCGGTCCTGGGGGATCAAGGCCTTCCTTGGCCGACCCCAAAGGAGTCGAACTTGGCTCAGTTGACCCCGGGGGGTCGGTATGGACTCAGTCGACACCCAGGGGGTTGTGGCCTCCATTTGGTCGACCCAAGGGGGGTCGAAGCCTCCATTTGTCCTTCGTGCAGGTCCCAACCTCTTTCGAGTCTTTCAGGATATTTTTGGCTTACAACATTAACCCCACTCTTCATTTTCGAGCTTGCCAGATTTTGGAGAGTAGTTTAACCACTTGCTTCTTTTTCGAAGTTTCGGGATGTTAAAAGGTTATCTTCTTGTAATTTATGGAAGTATTTCCTTGAAAACTACTTAGGCCATATTCTTTTTCAAGAATATCTTTTCTTAAATAATATTCAAATGAATAAAGTTTTAAGGTTATGAGAAATCTTTATTCTAAGAATAGTTATATTAAAATGGCCATATTCATATTTCTAAGAATATCTTTTCCAAGATAATATTTTATTCAATGAAAAATCACCCTCTCTTTTTAAGAAAATATTATTCTTTGGAGATTTTCCATAACCCAACTTTTCCATAAAAACTTCCTTCCAAAATTACACCCTCATTTTTACCCTACTTTGGCCAAAAATTGCCTCCCACTGGACTAGGATTTTCGATTTTCTCAAAGTGTGGGAGGAGACTTGCGTTGCATTTTGGAAAGCATCTGTCGCGCCTTACTTTTTCGGTACGTAATCTCCTTTTTCCGACTTCATGCAAACCGTTAGGCATATTTCCGAAAATTCCACCTTTACTTAGGCACTTTTTTTCCATTTTTTACCTGTTACGCATTTATGCATGAATTTTTAGGATTATTTAGGCTCTTTTTTCAAAGACTCGCCCATTAGAGTACTTTTTCGAATTTGTAGGCTATTTAGGTACTTTTTATAAAAGTTTTGCCCGTTTAACTTCCTTTCGTATATTTTTAGGCTACTTAGGAACTTTTTATAAAAGTCTCGCCCGCCCAGACGCTTGTTGAAAGTGGTAGGTTACTTAGGCACTTTTATCAAAAGTCTTGCCTTTTTCACCGCTTTTTGAAACTTTTAGGCTAATTAGACACTTTTTACAAAAGTCTTGCCTGTTTAGCCGTTTATCGAATTTCGTAGGGTACTTGGGCTCTCTTAGAGACTCGTCTTTTTCCTAACATAGTTATTTGTAGACTACTCCTTACTTTGGCAGCCATGGATCCTTTGTCTGACTACGAGACATAATCCCTTCACCTTTGGGCTTCCTCCTCGCTTAAGAGAATTCGGCGGAGAGCCCTGGTGGTGGGGTCGAGATCTCAGATGGCTGCGTCCGTTTTAACTCAGGAGGACTTAGATCACCTTAGGACCCAGTTCCTTAGTCCTGCCGAGATCACCCTTCAACTTCCACTGGCTTCGGAGACATATGCCCATCCTCCTTCGGGCGAGGTGGCCCTTTACACCATCATGTTCGACAGATGAGTTCGGCTTCTCCTTATACCGTCTCTTCAAGAGTTCTTAGGTATGGCCAGGCTGGCTCCAATGCAGCTGGCTCCCAATGCCTGGAATGTCCTCTTCGGTGTTCACAGTCTTTGGGTATACACCGGCTTCGATGGTCCCTTGAGTGCCAGAGACCTTCTTTTGCTTTACCGCTTCTGCCAGCATCCCGACGTCACCGTGGGATGCTACCTTACCCCTAGAAGCAAACTTTCTCCTTTGGTGACGTGCCCCAATTTTCATAAGGGTGGAAAGAGCGCTGGTTCTTCGCTGGAGGACCTTGGGCGACCCCAAGCGCCGAAGCTTCGCTGGAAATTCCCACTGCCTTCGGGACATATGGTATTCTTTCTTTTTTCTTGGCTTATCTATCTTTTGGCACCGTACTGACATTTTTGTTTATAGTGCACGAGAAGCTAAATCCTCGCTCCTAGGTAATGAAGTTTTACGAGATTGTTATGTCCTACCCCGAGGAGGTCACGCGCAATGCGCAGTATTTGGCCACGAACTCGTTGGCACTTTACAACCTCTTTCCAGATTTGACAATGTCAGCCGACTCTAACTCGGAGTCGCCCGTCCCGCAGGAGGGATCCGCTCCAGGTATGCAACTTACTTTTTCTTCAAACTTAGCATGCCTTGAATACTGGAAATGTAAGTTAACATTTTTTACCGTGTTCAGTCGCCATGGACTACGAGCATTCGTTGAGGCGCGCATTTGATGCAGTGACACGCCAAATGTCTCGCCCCCTGCTAGGCCTCCAACCGACGACACGATGGACTTTACTTCAGAGGGCTGCTTTCTTCCACCTGGTGACGATGGAGATCTTCTTTTTCCCAAAGTTCCAGAGGATTTGGATGTGGGATCGGACCTGGAGTTTGACAAACCCAGCTTCAGATTTGACCAAGTGCCTTTTCCAGCTCGGACCAACTCGTGAAGGCCTTAGACACCTTTACACAATCTTTCCCCTGGGTTCGACTCGTACCTCTTGTCAGGGCTACATCGTCCTACTTTGGACCCGCAGGAGGACTAGACTTTGGCCTACAACTTATGGAGTGAAGTGGGGTCTTCTTTTGCTACCTTTCCCCTAGGAGTTTCCTCCCAGGTTCTAAAAGAAGGGACTCGTCTGATGCACGAGGTATGACGACCCTACTTTTTACAGTTATACGTTGACTTGAGTACGCATGCTAATTTGTTACCTTGGTTTCTTTTTGCAGGCATTCATGCATTTTGCCTCCGCTTTTCGTCACCTCTCTGAAGACTTGCGTCACGCCCGCTCTTCCTTGTCTACTAGTACTGACAAGCTTAAGTGGGAACTGGTATAGGCTGAAGAAGCTCAGCGAGTCGTCGAGGCTGCCTTAGCCGACTCTCGTACTTCTGCCAAAACGTCCCAGAGTCTAGCTGCCCGCGCGCGCCAAGATGACTTGTCCACAATTGCCCGCCTTCAACGAGAGTTGGCTTCTACTGAAGGGAAGCTGAAGAATGCTGCCTATCTGACTAACCTTGTGAAAGGTTCTCATGCATTTGTAATTCTGGAAAATAACACCGGCGAGGCTGCCATCAACTTGGCATTAGACCGAATCCAAGAGGAAGTTAGCTATGACAACCACCTTCGGTCTCTTTGTTCCAGCACTGCGGAAAGAGTCGCCGACCCCTCCCTACAAGCCTTCGAGTCTGGACTTTCAAGTGATCCAGCCCAAGCTGCTTGCTATGACTCCCGCATCTTTCAAGGCGTGCCCGATAAAAGTCAGGCTCTTCTAACTAGGACAACACCTGCCCAAGCCGGACTTATCCGACCATCTTTCAACAGGCGCAGCTCTAGGGGGCCTTGATGACTTTTACTTTGCCTTCCATTTTACATTGCAATTTTTACTTTTTCCTCTAGGTTGTAACCCAGGAACTTTTTACTTTGAATGAAATGATGAACCTTTTTCTGCTTTCTTCTCTATCTCGTATACTCCCAATTTAAGTTTATGAAAATAAAATCAATATACTTAAATTAAGATGGACAGAATGAGAAAAACAGTACTTCTATTCATTAACAACTTGGATTCTAATCTATTGAAAGTTCTTTTCAAGTGTTTAGGCGCTCCAAACATAGATGATCTTATTGTTGTAGGTGAAATTGATGTTGCCTTGCTAATTTCGTGCAACAGCTTGGCGGGGACGCTAAACTCATCTAGGATATTTACCAGCACGGTCTTGTCTGCCTTAGTTTCATAGGCGACCTCTGACTTTTCCAAACCATCGACCTTGGCGCTTTGGGACCTGAGTACTTGCTTGTCTTGTACCCCCACAGGTGTTGTTCCTTGGACAACCTCCCCTGGAACCGGTCATCTTTTAATAGCCCTTTACTTAAGGGACCCTTTACCACGCCCCGTAGGGCTATGTAGTAACATTCTCTCGAGGACACTTGTTCTCCTCTGACTTGCCCCACCTCCATAGGAGTAGGTAACTTTACCATCTGCTGGTAAGTTGACGCGACCGCCTTTAACCCATGAATCGTGGGTCGTTTCAGTATTGCGTTGTAGGAAAAATCGTCGTTCACCACGAAGAAATTTACGAAGTGCTAGACTATGTTGTCCTCTTCACCAAAGGTTACTGGAAGCTCGACTGATCCTTCAAGGATCAAAATGCTCCTGTCAAACCCGACTAAGAGCGTCGATTTCGGCTTGAGCCTTTCCCTTCCTATCTTCATGGCATCGTAAGCCTTTAGTGACAACACATCTGTCGAACTACCTCCGTCGATGAGGATCCTTCTGACGCGAATGTTGGATATGGTCAGGGATACCACTAAGGCATCGTCGTGCGGCTGGTGCAGTGTTGCAGCCTCAACACACGTGAAGCCCAGTTGCTCGTCCACTTCTTCCATTATACGCACTTCTTCGCCCCTTAGGGTGCCTTTGGCTTGCCTCACTTTGTCCTTCCGACTTCGGTTGAACCCTTGGGTCGGTCGGCCCTCCGATGATAGTTCTGATCTCCAGCGACGATGGTGACTTTTCGCCTCCCTTTTTCTTGCTAGGGGACTCAGACACTTTTTCACCCTCTCCCACATACTTGTCTAGTCGTCCTCTTCGGATGAGGGACTCTATGGACTCCTTTAGGTCGTAGCAGTCTGAAGTAGCGTGGCCATGGTCCCTGTGAAATAAGCAGTACTTGCCTCTATTTCTTTTGTTGGACCCTGCCCTAATCCGGCTTGGCCACTTCAGCTCTTCCTTATCTTGAATTTTTATCAATGTGCTCTATGAGAATTATCGTGGAAGTGTACTTCTCGAACCGTCTAGAGGGTACCCCTCGTCGTTTAACCTTCTCTTTTTTCACCGGGCGCTCTTCCACCCTTCTTTTTCGCGATTCCTTGTAATTAGCCTCGTGACTACT
Organism: Cyclanthera cordifolia; assembly: GCA_037832605.1. NCBI lineage: Eukaryota > Viridiplantae > Streptophyta > Magnoliopsida > Cucurbitales > Cucurbitaceae > Cyclanthera > Cyclanthera cordifolia. Next base: position 11,975 of record JBBMEG010059419.1, read on the forward strand.
GTCTGACTTCTCACGCTCTGGTAGGGAACGCCTTCCTTCTGTGCCTCATCGGGAGTTGACCAGCTCTCCTGCACTCATGTACTTTTGCGCTCTGGCTAGCAACTCAACATAAGTGAGTGGAGTCTTTTTCCTTAGCGACCACATGAATTTTTCATCCCTGAGTCCGGTGACGACGGTTGCGAGAGTCGTGCTGTCGGAGTAACCTTCAACATTGAGAGCCTCGCTGTTGAAGCGGGCAATGTACTCCCGAAGAGTCTCATGACTCATTTGCCTCACGGTCAGCAAATGGGTGACCGGCTTCTTTTGATCTTGTCCTCCTAGGAATTGGGTGACGAAAGCTCTGGCTAGCTCTCTGAAAGAGGCAATGAACTTGCGTTTGAGCTTCCTAAACCATCTTTGGGCTAGTCCTATGAGCGTGAATGAAAACGATCTACATTTGATCGCCTCTCGGACTCAATGGAGTTTCATCCACGCCCGATAGGAATCCAAGTGCTCGACAGGATCTGTAGATCCATCGTACTCCTTGATTGTAGAGAGCTTGAATTTTGCTGGGACGGACTCCTCTATGATTTCATTAGTGAAGGGGGGTCGACCTGGTCGATTAGGCTGTCCAGGCCCAGTCTGTCTTGGTCCTGCGTCTTCTTCATGCTCCCCAACTGGTATTGGAGGAGACGAAGTTGGGCCAGCCAAGGTTGTGCATCGGCTTCGTCACACCCTGCCTCTCTTCGGCGTTGGTTGATCACATCCCTAAGATCCGCTCCCAAGTCTGATCTCGCCGTACTGGCACTTGGAGTTTTTGGGGGTGCGGGGTGGATGATCCTCGCGTGGTACTCCTTGGCTGGCTACTTCGAACTGACTGCATCCGAGAAGACTCATTTGTTCTAGATCCGATCCTCTAGTGGACCGAATGCTCCTTCCTCTGGTCATTACCGCCCAGTGGAAGTTGTTCGACCGGTCTTCTGTGTCAAGAATGTGCCTTTTCAGCACCTCCGTGGCTAGGGCTTTCCCTTTGCAAACGAAGTTGACTTCTCCATCGCAGCCTTTTTTTTGGTCAGTTGTCGTTGTGTCGCCTCCTGCAGCGGCTGTTGGTTCCCAGCATTAGCTGTTTTAGCCGGAGTAGGTTGCCAGAGCAACTCTACCAGGCGGCTCAAACTCTCCACCATCCCTTGCACTCGTTCCTCCAAAGTGGTAAACTTTGAATCTCCACGCTCTGATTCTTGCCTTGCTACCACACCCTCAAGATCCTGGTGGTTTTCGACATGAATAACGTCATGTCCTCTGGAGGCAATCCTCCTCGAAGCGTGCTCGACGTCCGATTCTTCATCAACACCGTGGTGGTGGCCGTTCTCAACGTTCGATATTTTTGCAGGAAAATGTGTTTGAATTTTAGCATTTTAGGTAGAACACTCTCTCGTCCCTACAGACGACGCCAACTATTGATGCCAAAAAATGGTCAACGGATATCCACAGTAGATTTGTTTTAATTGAGGACGAATGGGCCTGCAAAAAAGCGAAATTAGGACACACCGGTGTGGTGTGAGCCACAGAGCCTCTGATGCCTAAGTTAGAAACTGAATTTAGGAGAATAATTTTGAACTTTAGGAATTGCTTAAGAGTACTTAACTTAGGATCCGTCTCTTGAAAGGGAGAAATGACTTGATTTTTATACAACCGGTCTCGTAACCAATGCAGCTCACTTATGGCGATATAATGGCAGATCGTTAGAAATGTTCGTCATTAAGTCGGGTATAAATATCGGCGTAACTCCTGACCGTTACCCTTTAGAGGTGTAACGGTCTTGATTCTGGACTTGGTCAGCTCTTCGGAGAGTCTTGACCTCCACGGCCGACCCCATCGGACCGACCCACTCGTTGTAACGGGCGCCTCCATACGTTACTTAGACTCAGTCGACTCTTCGGACAGTCCTGACCTCCATAGCCAATCCCCCTGGATTAACCTACTCGTTGTAACGGGTGACGCCACGGGGTGCAGCGCCTCCAAACGTTACTTTGACTCGGTCGACTCTTCGGAGAGTCCTGACCTCCACGGCCAATCCAATCGGATTGACCTACTCGTTTTAATGGGTGACGCCACGGGGTGTAGCGCCTTCAAACGTTACTTGGACTCGGTCGACTCTTTGGAGAGTCATGACCTCCACGGCCAATCCACTCAGATTGACCTACTCATTGCCGGACCTGAGAAGGGTGAGGCTACAAGGGCCAAACCCAGAGAAGTTGGACTTGCTCGACTGACCTCGGGGGGTCGGTATGGACTCGACCGACCCCCAAGGGGTCGGAAAATGTGTTGGACGACCCCTTAGGGGGGTCAAAACCTCCATTTGTCCTTCCTATGATTCTCAACCTCTTCTAAGTCTTTCGGGATATTTTTTACTTACAACAATTTTCAATTGCATTATTTAATGATATGAAAACTTTTCGTAGCATTAGCAAAAATGCTATGCTTGCTCTTTCATAACATTTTTTATAGTAATAATAAACTGCCTTAAAAAAATACATTGTAACAATTCTAAGGATGCTATTTGTAACACCCCATAAGCTATAAGGTAATGTACAATAAATTAAAACTAAAAGATAATAATTTAATAACCTAGGTCTATAATTTTGGTCCAACCACTACAAGGAAGGACCCCTTCGGCATCAGAGCTTTCTGTCGAGTAGAGGTCATTCTCTATCTCATTTAGCTTCGCGACAGAGTAAATTTGTAGGACCGAAAGGCAACACTAGAGGGGGTGAATAAGGTGTGCTAACTTTTTAGTTCTTAAAAATATGAATTTATGATCTAAACTTTGTTACTAAAAACACTCAATAAAGTAAATATAAGATGTAATAATGAAGTAGCAGAATATAAAAGTAGAGAAAGAGAAACACCAAAGTTTTTTAAGTGGTTCAGAAAATTCCTATTCCACCCTCAAGACTCCTTCTTATGGATTCTATTGGTGATCCTCTTACGGGTGAGAACCAAACCTCCACGACCCTATTTTTCCTAGGCTAAAGAGAAACCT
>JBBMEG010059471.1:0-14992 GCA_037832605.1 Cyclanthera cordifolia
CCCAAAATTACTATTTTACCCCTCCAAATTCAATTTTCGATTTCGAAACCCTCAATTAAAATTAAAGGAATAAAAGTTTCTTTATCTTAACACAAAATCACAACTCCCGGAGTTCTCGGTAAGCCAAAAAATAATAAAAAAAATAAATAAAAAAATATTAAACTGACCTCAAAAATAGGGCAAAAAGTCGGGCTGTCACACACAATATCAACAATACATATCAACATTAATCATTAATGCCAAAAATGAAATGGACTCGGGAAAGATAAAGCGATTTCTGTGAAGCGATTTCTCTCACTGTGCGAGCTTCTCATGGCGATGAAAACCATTGTTTCTACGCTAACTGATCTTCGATTAAGTATCCATTTGCCTAGAATTCAAGCAATGGCTTTGAATTCGAGATGCTCCTTGTTACTGCCGTCTTCAGTTCGTCGTAATTACGACCTTCCACTTCATATTTGTCGACCATTTCAACGGTATTCTGCTATTCAGCGCTGGAGATCTCTTCTGTCCACTTGTTTGGTATGAGACATAACTGCTTTCAGTGAGTTCAAGTTTTGAATCCGATTTCTTCCGTAGAGTTACTCCCTTATCTGTTTATGCTTCATTTTTCTCCCGATGCTTTATCCGTCGGTTGCGTGCGTCTTTGTTTTGTTCAGGTGAATTCTTAGAAATTGCTTTTGGATTTTCTCTAATGAATTTTGGCTCACTTCTGTTGGTTTATTGATGATAACTCTGCTTTAGGATAGTGAAGTTCATTAATTGGTTCTCTTAAAACTGGATTCTAAGGTCACAAATGTTATTTTCTCGTGAGCTATGGATGTTTTATTGCCACGCAAACCTAAGGGGTGAGCTATTTTCTTATAACTGCTCTCCTCGGACTGCTACGATTTGAAAGAGTCTATAGAGTTGCTCATCCGAAGAGGACGATTAGACAAGTGTATGGAAGATGATGGAAAAATGTTTGAGTCCCCTAGTAAGAAAAGTGGAGGCGAAAGATCACCACCTCCTCAAAAGATCAGAACCATCATTGGAGGGCTAGCCGGAGGGGAGTCCAACAGGAGTCGGAAAGAGAAAGTGAGACAAGCCAGGTACGCTTAAAGCGTACGACGCCATGAAACTAGGCAGAGAAAGGCTCAAGCCGAATGCGACGCCCATAGTCGGATTTGGTGGGAGCACTCTTACTCTTGAAGGTTCAGTCGAGCTCCAGTAACCTTTGGCAAAGGAAACAACATAGTCATTCACTTTGTAAATATTTGGTGGTGAACGACAACTCCGCCTACTACGCGATACTAGGAAGACCCACTACACATGAGCTATAAGCGGTGGCGTCAACCTACCTTCACCTGATTAAGTTCCTTACTCCTATAGGGTAGGACGCTTCTAAGAATGAAGACTATCCCCACAAACCAACACGGGTTCTTTTAGCATGTTTTATCCTCACTCACATACATCCTAGGAAAATCCCTAGGAGGTCAAACATTCTAGGACTACTCCAAGTAGATCTGTCTCATTCGGATGTGGACTCGGTTCATTCATGTATCCCTGCTAACCCCGGGCGTTACATGACAGAAGTAAGAAATATTGAAAAAGAGCCAGTGCTAGATGAGGTTCTCCAAGGGGCAACACGTGTAGGAGGTCAGTCCTTAGACCTAGATCTAAGTCCTTCAATTGAGCGAGGTTCTCTAAGCAGTACCTTTCTTGTGCGAAACGCAAACCGTCAGTATTAGGACCGCCCAAAATCCGGAACAATGTGCGAGTCTTGTGGAATTCCTACGAAGAAATGATGACGTGTTTGCTTGGTCCACCGATGACACGTTGAGGGTAGACCCAGGTGTCATGGTGCACAAGCTTAATGTCAATCGGGACCATAAGCTGGTACGCTAGAAACGAAGAGAGCGTTCAACCATGAACACAACGAGGTTATCACCGAGCAAGTAGACAAACTACTAAAAACAAGGTTCATTCAGGAGGTGCATTACCCCGAATGGGTGTCCAACTTCGTTTTAGTAAAAAAGCCAAATGGGAAATGGAGAACGTGCATCGACTTCACTGATCTCAACAAGGCATCTTCTAAAGACAGCTTCTCATTGCCTCCCATAGACCAATTAGTGGATCGACGGTAGGGCATGGGCTGCTAACTTTTATAGACACCTATTCCGGGTACAACCAGATCAGGATGCATCCTTACGATTAAGAGAAGACGTTCTTCATCACCAGAAGAGGCTTGTATTGCTACAACATAATGCTTTTCGGCCTAGAAAAAAAAGGGACGCAACCCACATAAGAGTTGCACGGTACAAGAGCTGAATTGCCAAGTACTACAACTCCCGAGTAAAGGCAAAACGCTTCCAAGAAAGTCGACTTAGTGTTGAGGAGGGTGATGCAAAACACTAAAGAACTCAACAGTGGAGTCTTGGGGCCAAATAGAGAAGGACCATACCAGGTCGCCAAAGTGGCACTCCCCGACACCTACTACCTCGAGGACATGGACAGGAATAAGATTCTCCATCCTTGGAACGGTTAACACTTGAAAAAGTACTTTCAATACAATGTAATTCAAGTTCTTAATGAATAAAAGCAGTAAAGTGTTATTTTCTCCTTCTTTCAAAGGCTATCTTAATTTAAGATATTAATGTTACAATAAACTTAAATTAGGGGTAAGCAGGATAGAGAAATAATAAAAAGCTATCATTCATTTAAAATTCAAATTTTCCGAGTTACAACCTAAAGGAAAAATAAAGATAGCAAGATAAAAAGTTTAAGAAAGAGAAAGCAACAAAAAGATAGTTGTCAAGGCCTCTCAGAGCTGCGCCTACTCGAAGTTGGTCAGTTGAGTCGGGCTTGGGCAGGAGTTGTCCTAGCTGGAAGGGCTTGGTTTTTCTCAGGCACACTTTAGAAAAAGCGAGAGTCGTAGCAAGCAGCTTGGGCTGGATTTCTGGGAAGTGCGGATTCAAAGATGGCAAGCAAAGGTCGGCAACTTTCTCCGCAATGCTGGAACAAAGAGATCAGAAAAGGGGAAGGAAGTTATCATAGCTAACTCCTTCCTGAATTCGATCTAGTGCCCAACCAATGACATCCTCACCACTGTTATTCTCCAAAATTACAAAGGCAAGAGAGCCTTTCACAAGTTTAGCCAAGTAAGAGGCGTTTTTCAGCTTTCGTTTAGGAGAAGCCAATTTTCGGCGAAGGCGAGCGATTGTGGACAAGTCCTCTTGACGTGTACGGGCATCAAGACTTTGAGCTGCATCGACGGAAGTTTGAAGGTCGACTAAGTCAACCTCAACAACTCACTGAGACTTTCGAACCTATGCTAGTTCCCACTTGAGTTTATCGAAGCTGGAGGACCAAGAGGAGCGTGTATGACACAAATCCTGAAAAGATGACTAGAAGTCGAGGAAAAGTGCCTGAAGGCTTGCAAGTACAAAAATTAACAAGTTAACCTACATACTTAGATAAGCATATGGCTAGATAAAAAAATAGAGTTATTATACCTCGTGCATCAAATGGGTCTCTTCCTTCAAAACCTAGGAGGCGTCTCCTAAGGGAAAAGAAGTTGAAGAAGTTTCCATTTAACTCCATAGATTAGAGGCCAAAGTTTTCTCCTTCAATGGTTCCAAAGTAGGACAGTATGGACCTGATAGTAAGTAAGAGCTGAATCAAGAAGGAAGGCCGCATAAAGGGGTCTGAGGCATACAAGAGCTAGCCCGGGCTGGAGAAGTGGTGTGATGAAACCAAGATCACCAAGTGGAAAGGGACAACCCCCGAGGTCTATCGTGTCGTCGGTGGGAGTCCTAATAAGAGGGCGATAAGATAAGTTTGGCGGGTCACGACCTCAAAGGCACCCCTCAGTGAAGGATCGTAGTACATGGCAGCAAGACACAAATAAAAGGTGTTAGTGGACATTCCCAATATTTAAATCATGTGAACTTAAAATTGTGAGTTGTATACCTGAAGGGGATCCCTCCTACGAGATGGATGAGTCTGAATTCAAGTCACCCGACATTGTCGAGTCTAGAAGAAGGTTGTAAAGCGCCAGTAAGTCAGTAGTTAAGTACTGTGCGCTGCGAGTAACCTCCTCGGGGTATGTCATAACAAGCTCGTAAACTTCAGTACTCGAGAGCGGTGACTCAACTTCCTATGCACGAGAGACAATGCAAAAAACATAAGTACAATGCCAAAAGGTAAATGTGGAAAGGTGAAAAAAAGGTACCGTATGTTCCAAAGGCGGTGGTAACTACCACTGAAGCTTCGACACTTAGGGCTGCCGAAGGTCTTCCGACGAAAGACCACCGTTCTTTCCACCCCTTCTGATAGTTGGGGCATGCTACTAGGGGAGAAAGTTTACTCCTAGGAGTAAGGTAACATTACACCGTAACATCGGGATAATGCCATAAACGGTATAGTGAAAGCAGTTCCCTTGCGCTGATGGGATCCTCGAAGCTGGTATAGACCCAGAGGCCGTGGACTCCAAAAACGACATTTTAGGCATTGAGAGTCAGCTATGTCGGGGCGAACCCAGCCATGCTTAAGAACTTCTGAAGAGAAGGTATAAGGGCCAACCGGACCCCTCTACATAACATGGTGGTATAAAGTGCCACCTCTCCCGGAGGAAGTTGAGTCTACGTCTCCCTGGATAGTGGATGCCGAAAGGTAATCTTCTAGGGGATAAGGTATTAGATCCTAAGTTGATCTAAGTCCTCTTGAGTGAGAATTGATGCGACCAACTGGGACCTTGATCTTACTTCCAAAGCTTTTTGTCGAGTCCTCTTGAGAGAGGAGGAAGCTCGGGGGTGGTGTGACTCGGTCTCATAGTCAGATGAAGGATTCATAAGAACAAAGACAAAGAGTTATATGCGAATAACAAGGTTAGGAAAAAAGGGCAAATCTCTGAAAAAGAGAGCCTAAGTAACCTAGAAATTCAAAAAAGGGCTAAAAGAAAAGAAATACAAGTCTTTGTAAAAATAGCCTAAGTAGCATAAAAGTTTCAAAAAGTGCTTAAACAAGAAAGTTTTTGTAAAAAGAGCCTAAGTAGCCTAAAAGTTTGAAAAAGTGCTTAAACATGCAAGTCTTTGTAAAAAGAGCCTAAGTAGCCTTAAGGTTTCGAGAAAGTGTTCAAACAGGCGAGATTTTGTAAAAAGTGTCTAAGTAGCCTAAATGTTCGGAAAAGTGCTCAAACGGGCAAGTCTTTGTAAAAAAAGAGCGAAATAATCCCAAGATTCGAACATACATGCATGGGGGGTGAAAAATTGAAAAAGTGCCTAAGTAAGAGGTAAGACTTTTGAAAATACAGCTACTCACTAGCATAAAGTCGGAAAAAGGAGGGTGCATACCAAAAAGACGAGTGAAGACGGATGCTTTCCAAAAGTCTAAAACGCGAAACAAGTTTCCTCCCACACTTTGGAAAAATCGAAAATTCTATCTCAATGAGAGGCAATTTTCGGCCAAAGGGGTTAAAAACAAAGGGTGAAGTTTTGGTAGGGTGTCTTTTATGGAAAAGATAAGTTATGGAAAAATCTCTAAAGATAAATATATTCCTCAAAAGATATGTGATTTTTTCTTTGAATATAAAAATATTATATAGGAAAAGATATTCTTAGAAATAAGAATATGGCATTTTTAATATGATTATTCTTGAAACAAATATTTTCCATAACCTTAAAAAAGTATTATTTTCTAGATATTATTTGGGTAATCATTCCATAAAACATAAAGAGATGACTCTTTGACATCTGAAACGTTGGAAAAAGCAAATGGCTAACTACGCTTCAAAATTCGACGACTCCGGGAGCTCGAAAATGAAGAATGATGGTAATGTTATAAGCTAAAATATTCTGAAATACTCGGACAAGGCTAGGATCCCTCTAGAGGGTCGGCCAAATGCAGGTCACGACACATATGGGATCAGCCAAGTCCATGTTGAGGTTGGCCAATGGATGCCACGACCCTAGGGGATCGGCCACAACAATTCTGATCCCCACGGGGGTCGGCAACAAGAGGCTGAGACCCCCTAAGGGTTAGCTGTGGAGGCGTGAAAGGGGTCGACCAAGGCCAATCCAGCTCTTCCAGAGTCTACCAAAGTAGGTCTAGATCCCTTGAGGATAGACCGTGGAGGTTAAGACTCTCCCCCAAAAGTCGACTGAGTCGAAAGTAAGGACTAGATCCGCTAAGAACGGCCGGGAGGGCCAAGACCCCCCTTTAGGGACGAGCCGTGGAGGTGAGGACCCGTAAGGAGTGGGCCAATCTGGGTGGGTTGGTCGTGGAGGTTAGGACTCTCCTGTGGACGAGTCGACAAAGTCCAAGTAACGCTTGGATACGCTGCACCTCGTAACGTCCTAGGGTTACACCGAGAAGGCTGCACCCCTAACGGGTCGACCGTGGAGGTGAGGACTTGCTAAGGTCGACTGAGTCCAAGTAACTCCCGAGTCAAAGTCGTTATACCTTTAAAAGGTAACGGTTATGAGTTACGCCGATATTCATTTCCCGCTTAATGACAGACGTTTCTAACGCCTGGCCATTAAGCCGCCCACAAGTGAACCACAACGGTTACGAGATCGGTTGTTATAAGAAGTCAGATCATTCTTCAGTTCAAACCAAGTGAATCTAAGCTGAACTACGCTAAGTACTCTTGTAAGTCGTTCTAAGTTCTAAAAGCTACCTCTAAATTACTCCCCTAAACTCTTACTGACTTAGGCATCGGAGGCCTTGTGGCTCATACCACACCGGTATTTTCTAAAATTGTTCTTTTTTGCATGTTTCTCGTCCTCGGTAAAAAAATTGTACTGTGGATATCCGTTGACCATTTTTTGACATCAACAGTAATAAACAAAGAAAAATATTTATAAAGGACAAAATATGTCATTTTCTAAATTGACTGTCAATATTTAAAAAGACGGTTTCAAAGAAAAGAAAATAAATACGTTCATTTGCAATATGCTTCCCTAAAACAAGTTGCATGCGGTAAATTTCTTTAAAATTAAAATGCAGAAGAATAAAAATGAGAAGTTAAAAAATAATAAAATAAAATAAAATTGCACAAATCTCTTGGATGTTTGTAACAATTAAATTCTTAAACTTTCAACTTAGATCAATTATATCTCTTAAAATTTAATAAGTTTTGCAATTAAGCCTTTTGCATGAAATCGAAACAACAAGCAAAAAAATATGACAAAGAAAGGGAAAAAAACGTAGATTTACGTGGTTTACTATACAGTGTATTACCTATATCTACGAATAGAAATGAGAATAATTTTAATAGAGAAAGAGCGAATACAAGAATATTGATCTAAAGTTTTATGAAAAGTTTACATAGTCCGTGTATCCCCATAAACCTTATTTTAACAATTGATTCAATTACATAAAAGCCAAAAATACAAATGCGTTAGTCCAATTTCATAAAAGTCCAAAATAAGCAAGATTTCTCACTAAGCAATTGTAAGGCAATATTGTAGCCACGTTAGCAGTAACTATATGAATTTATATTAATCCAATGTTAAATCATAATATCACTCATTCATATAAAAAATAGTGTTTTTTTTTTCTTTTTAAAAATCAATTTATTTTATCAATTCCCAATCTCTAACAAAAGATAAAATTTCTTTATACTAAGCTTTCGTTACTCAAGTGTGATGTGAGATAATTCTTTAAAAGTTCAGTCTAAAGAACTCTCTTATTGAGAGTTAGCATTTGACTTACTAGGCTCACGACCCTACCGAGTCTCTAGTAGTAGGTTAAGGAATCTTCCCGAGTATAAAGAATGAGTTTCGTGGACTTGGGTTGAGTCATGCTGAATCCACCACTCACAACGACGACTATGTGGCATGTTGCTCGTCAAGAAGCTCTCTTTTCGGATCTTGTCCATGGAGCAGACATTCCCTTAAAGATGTGTATTCTCTTATGGATTTTGGTCTTGGGTTTGTGGCCTTTAAACTGGTCTAGGTCAAAGACGAGTTTTCTTGACCTTGCATCATGTAGCGTGGATTTTGTAGACAATTCAATTATATTGTTCATCTTTGCATGTTTTTTTTATGCTTTTGATTTGATACATGTCTTTGCCTTGAATTGAGAATTATTACTAAGCTTTCGTAAACTCAAGATTTTCATCGTGGATTGCCACAGGTATTACTTGATTGTATTTGGATGGTTGATCGAGCAAGCGTAATTAAGTTGACTATGAAACCTATTATACTCATCTTCTTCAAAATAGTTTTACTTTTTTAAATATGATTATTATAGACTCAATGGCGTGTGCCTGTCAATAAGGATTCAAAGAAAATACGGTTTCAAAGAAAAGAAAATAAATATGTTCATTTGCAATAGGCTTCCCTAAAACAAGTTGCAGCCTGTAAATTTCTGTAAAATTACAATGGAAAAGAATAAAAATGAGAGGTTAAAAAATAGTTGCACAAATCTTTTGACGTCTTTTAACCATTAAACTCTTAAACATTCAACTTGATCAATCATATCTCTTAAAATTTAATAAATTTTGCAATTAAGCTTTTTGTATCAATAAGAATTATTAAATGATTCGTAAAATTTTCTCGCAATTCGTATGATGCATGTTCAACATCTTATTTTGCGGTATATTACGCTCGACAACGTGATCAATGACCATTTGACGCATTCGTAAAATCCGTATGATTCGTGTGTGGTACAATAAAGTATAGTATTTGGCGTATATTATGTTGGGCAACAAGATTGGCGAAACTTTGAGGTGAAACAAATTTAGCATCATATTTGCAGTATGTTTGATACGACTATTTGATTGACAAAAAATGTAGCACAATGTGCAATGACTTTATCTTCAAGTTCGTCATGTGTATTTACATGCTCCAACTAGAAGGAGAGTGTTTAAAAACAAATATGGTTTAGATATTCTTTATATTTAATATTTGAATATTAGTAGATATTCGATAAAATTTATTAAGATATTATTCCATATTATTTAGAATTTATTAGGAAATCTTGAAAGATTTCTCAGATTTGACTATATATATATATATATATATATATATATGAAAAGTTAATAAAAAAAGAATATATTTAAGTTTATCACAAAAATATTTCGTGCAAAAAAAGAAGAACTTGAAGATACACTTGCAAGTAAAGATGAAGAAAATGGCATAGGGAAAGGATGAAACCAAATGATGATTATGATCATTGATAGAACTGCAAATGGAATCACATGAAAGGGAGATTGCTGAAATTCACTAATAGGTTTAGATTTTCGGTTCGAGGAAGAGAATCTCCCTCGCCATTTATGCATTATCCAATCGATAGTGTTCGTAACAATTAAGCCCCTAAAATATAGTGTCGGTAACAATTAAACACCATACTTTCAATTTGATCAATTACTTTTTTAAAACTTTAATAAATGTTGTAATTAACCGTTGGGTTAAAAGTAGAAGAATTTCACATGTGTGGGAACGATAAAACTATCTTATATATAATATATATTTTTTAATTAATAAAAAACTTTTTTTAACTTTTATTTTTTAATGGTGAAATAAGACCTATTTCTTTTCAGATTAACAATAGTCCTCATTTCTTACTTGTCTTGTTTGTTCATTGATGACGTGTCAACAAATAAACCAAAAAAAAAAAAAAATAATAATAATAAATGAAATTTATTTGATCAGAAGAAAAAAACTAGGTCTTATTTCAACAATAAAAAGAAATAGGTCTTATTTCAACAATAAAAAAAATGTTAAAAGTAGTTTTTTATTAATTAAAAAATATATATATATTGTATATTTATAATTTTTCGTTTAAAATTTTTTTAAAAAAATTGTTTTTAAAATTTTGACCTTTTGTTTTGTTTTTTTATTATTTAACAATTTGTAAGAAAACCGGAGATGAACCGTACTCCGGTCATGGATTTTAGTATTATTTTTTGCATATTATTTTATTGTCGGCACGGAAATTGTTCAATTGATTGATTAATAAAATGAAAATAAGGACAAGATATTGGGTGAGCTTAGTCTTCTTTTTTTAATACCAAGTTTTCATTCTCATGCATTACTCTGACAGGGACACACGGAAAAATAATATATCTTTTCTTACTAATAACTGACCTGTTCTTTAAAAAATATATAATTTTGGTATATATATATATATATATGGAGATTTTTTATAAAAGAAAATCAAAAAAAAAAAAAAAAAAAAATCGTGTATAATAAAATTTTGAAAATATATAAATGAAGAATTAGCCGTTTATGTAAATTGATTAAAATATCTTTGTGTCAATCAATTTTTTTTGATAACTTCAATTAGTTCAGCTATAGATTTCAATCTGTAATTTAACTTCACGAGATAACCTTAAATTTGTAGTTTAGCTGATAGACTTCAATTAATAGTTTAACTGATAGATTCAATCTGTTTTTTTGATAGATTCAATAAACTTACTAACCGTCTTCGATCAGTCATGCTATGTAAAAATTATTTTGTTTAAAAATACTATAATTAAAAGAGACAAATGAAAAGTTGCTATGTAAAGTAATTTACTTTATTTATTTATTTATATATATATATATATATGTATATGTATATGTATATGTATATGTATATGTAGTGAGAGAGCGTCATTTGATAATTGTTGATTTTTTCATTTTTAATTTTTCAAATTTAAACTTGTATATATGTTCAAGTTCTTTTTACCTCTTTCACTTTTTTTTTAAGTATGTGATTCTTAATAATTCTACAAACAAAAACAAAGATTTCAAAAATATATAAATAAATAAATAACAAAAAAAATTTCTTTCTTTCAAAATTGATTTGATTTCTAAAAATACAAATGACATAAATATATTAAACAAATAAAAACTATAAGTTGAAATAATTGTTATAAACTTAAATTTTAAAAACCAAAATAAAAGAATAAGACACGTTTAATAAACATTTGATATTTTTGTTTTTGATTTTTGTAATTTAAACTTATATTTATCTAAATTATCGGTTTATAAATATATGAATTCTAACCAAATTCCATAAACCAAAATAAATATTTAGATTTTTTTTTTTTTTTTTTACTTCTACATTATGATTTGTTTGTAAAAAACATAAGAGGTTAACAATAAAATCATGAAAAAAATTATGTGTTGGGGTAATAGTTCTAGTTTTAAATTTTAAAAATAGAAAACAAAAAAACGAAATCTTTATCAAACGAGACCAAAATAACTATCAAACCGAGCAATAGCTTTTTTGTTGAATAGTTTATTAGGATGATTAAAAGTGAATTAAAGAGTTAGAATTCGACCTAATATACGAGTAAAAACAAACTTTACAAATTATCTTATACTTTTTTGTTGGACATCAAATAAATGCGAGAGACAAAAAAAAATAGTTCAATCGACATTTAAATGTAAATACGATCTCGTGGTCTATGGTTCGAATCCTCAATCCCTATGTAAAAAAATAATAATAATAAATGCAAAGTAGGAGGTAGATGTATAACATTTAAATTATTGTAAGCCACATTTGTTTATACTAAGGTAACTAAAACATTTAAATGAGGAGAACAAATCTTAACTTTAACTATCCTATTATTTAACTGAGGATTGATAAGTTAGTAAATTATATTATTTATAACTTCTGAGAAAAACATATTTAAAAAAAAAAAAAAAAAACAGGAATTATTTATTTTTCTTATTTTTAAAAACATTAGAAAATGAAGTATGTGAATCATTTATGAAGAAATAAAAATTAGTCAAGATATTTTGGGACTTGATCTATTTTGTTTAAATTAACCCTTTAAGTTTAGTGTTACTTTCCAAAATAAAAAGATTAAGCCTTTCTTTTTATTATGTATTAGAAATATATTTGTATTAATTTCTTAAATATATAAGTTACATGATTTATTTTAATAATATTCAATAAAAACTAATTTCAAAGGTGGCAGGGATGACCAAAAATGGCAATATTTTACAACAAATAAGAATGTTATCCTAATGTTTCAATTTATCAAGAACATGCTAATAATCAAAGGTAATAAAAATTTTGTTACTTTAAAACTAAAGTTTTGAAAAGAGACAAATTAATTTAAATAATGTATGAGTCTAGGCTGGAAATAGTATGTTATGCATGTGTATTGACAAGATATGGTTCAAACATTTGAGCCAAAATGAAGGATCATGTTCTTGTTGCATGTTTCATGGGATGTGCTAACCTCTAGTTCAAGCTTTTTAAATTATTATCCAAACTTACTTGCTTCTAATATCCTTTCAAAAGTTTTAACCAAATTAAATATATTACACAAAATTTATAGTTTAAGATATATATGAAATCTCAAGGGATATATATATAATATATATATATATACATATATATGCATGTATGTGTTCTACAATTTTTAAATTTGGTAGATCAATTATACATAAATTTGAATGTTTGAACAACTAAACTTGTAATTTAGCAGGCATTTTGAAAAGCACAAGTTGGTTAATTATTATATTAAATCCCATTGAAACCTGGTTCAACTTTGATCATGTATCTTTGAACATTCATCTAGAAGTTTTAATGTAAAGCTTAAGTTTGTTCGTATAATAACCAAAAGGTTTGGTAGTGCGTTAGTTGCATTGATTAGTGGTAATCCATACCACGTCATGAATTCGTTGAAAATCGTTAATTTTTTTGTATTTTTAACATATGAATTATTTTTATGTGTCAATATTAATTTTTTAATTAATTGAATAGTTAGTTTATTGTTGAAATTAATTTTTTAATATATTTCTCTAATGATTGTTGTTAATCATTTATTTTATGTTTTTCATCATTTTATTTTGGATTTTTGATACATAAAATGTAGAGGGGTACATGAGCTTGAGTTAAGAAGATTTTTTGGACCAATCTAAAATTTCGAGTTGGTGAATTCATACCTTGGCCAACCCCTTACATTTTAGTATTTACAACTAATTGTACTTTTGTTGTAATTTGCTTTAAGTTTTCACGTTTAATATTATATTAGTAATTAATAAAAAGAAATTCTAATGTTTAAATAAATCACATAATTACAAATGAACTCTAAATTATAGTTTTAATCTTGATGTAATATCGTTTTTGGTCAATCGACCAGTTGAAGCTCGAACCCGTGACGTTTGAGGAAGTATGCTCAAAACGTCCCACACCTAAGTGTTGGGTCGCCACTTGGGACAATCTCGATGCAATGTTAAACAAAAGATCTTAATTTAAAAGAGATTATGAAGTCATTGAGAATTTATTATTCATCTCTAGAGTTTGACATTGAATTCAAACATCTAGAAAGCTAAATTATTTAAATAACTCAAGTTAGAAATCGATTTCACTAAATAAAACAAATATAAGCTATCATTCAACTAAAAAAAGAAAAAAAAAAAAAAGCAATCTACCCAATTTAGATTTTCAAACTCATTCCAACTATTATTGAACTATTAAAAAAAATCATCTCAACAACAATATAGTATTTTTTTCATATTTGATTAACGAAGAGATGATTAAGGTTATGAATTTTGAAGTTCTGGAGCTTAGTTAATTTGTGACTACGATCTTTCTAATAATATTTGTTTATTGTCATATAAAAAAAAATATAATGAGAAAGAAGAATAATTATTTTGGAATAAGATTTTTTTTGAATATTTCTCAACAGTAAATGACATATTTTATTCAAACAAAAGTTCTATATTTTTCATTTCAAATATACTGGTGAAGATGCTTCTTTCTAGTTTGTTAAATAGTATATTTTTGAAACTTTTTAAAGTCTCCCAACATTTATTAAGCCAAACTTTAATCATTTTTATCTAAATTTAACTGGACAGGTATTTTTAAAACATTTTATAAAGTTCACAAAATATAATTATGAACAAAAACCCAAAATTCAAAAGTATGTTTGATAAATTAGGTTAAAAAATTAAACATTTTAGCTTTGTTGAAAATACACCGATTAAAAGTAAAAAATCGAAAGTGTGCATAAAATATAATTATTGACTAATGCTTCATACTTTTGAAAATTAATTATAGGTGTCGAATCCGACTACATCCAAGAGCATTTTACTTAATTTTGATATTATAGGATTTTATATATATAAAAAAAAAAAAACTATTCCAAATAAAAATATATTAACTTAAATTCCTTCTTTTTTTCATGGGTTACATGGGTTGGATCATCATGTTGTCTTATTTAAAAGAATTTGAATATACTTTTTTTTTTTTCAAAATTTAAAGAAATCAACATGATAGCTTCTAAATTTTAGTTAATATTCTGAAAATTTCATTTAAAAGCTTAAACAAACATGAGAGAATTTTGTATATTAAAAAGTTTAAAATAATTATAACTATTAAAAAAATTAAGGAAATTCACATAACACTTTTTCATTCACTTATTTTGATTATTGGTTTTTTTAAATTAATTCCTACATTATATATTTTCATTTGCTTTTAAATAATCCCTTATGTTTATAATAAAGTTATTGACAAAAAGTAGCATTCATAATCTTATATGTAGATAATATTTATAATATTATATGTAAATGATATCTTACTTATTGAAAATGATGTAAGATTCTTAACTAATATATTGAGTGAATAGCTGACCAATTTGAGATGAAAAATTTTAGGCGACGCTTTGTATGTACTTAGGATACAATTTATAAGGGATCGATCCTATAGAACTCTAGTTCTGCCTCAGGCATCATACATTGACAAGATGCATGTTAGTATGTGATGCGAGATTATTATATGGGTGGTTCACCTTTTAGGCACGTAATCTCTCTTTCTAAGGATCAAAGTCCTAAGACACCTTAAGAAGTTGAGGAGATGAGACAGATATTCTAAGCTTCAATGGTAGAAAGCTTAATGCACACAATGTGGTATAGAAGGCATATCTAACATTTGCTACACAATAGGTATTTCAGTAGACATCAATAAAATCCAAGATTCTACAATTGGATTGTGTTGATGCCGAAAATTGGTCAACGGTCTATCCACAGTACTATTTGTTTAGTAGAGGACGAAAGGCCTGCAA